>JADLZK010008419.1:0-134386 GCA_015847255.1 Hyparrhenia diplandra | reverse complement strand
ACACCCTGAGTTGTTCATCTTTGGGAATGTGGCTAGTTTGTATTGGGTTAGAACTTGAAAAGTTTGGGTTGTTTCCTTTTTCAGAGACTAACCAATGTGTTATCTCAGACTTGGTTTGATATTTTGTCGTCCACATATTTGGAGTAGTTAGATTTTTTTTTTTTTTTTTTTTGCTAGACAAAATTATGGTGAAGTACATTGTTTTTTAATTGATGTTTGTTTTATGTTTTGGTTTGACTCTTGTGTCATGTTTTGGGGTAGTAGTCTGACTTATTTTACCATGTTTTGGGGGCATCCATCGACAATGTTTCTTAATCCGGAACAAGTGCATCATGATTGATCTTGGGACACAGGAAACAACAATAAGATCAATTGGGCCTTGAAGAACAAGCATGAGTTCATATATTGACATTGCAGAGACTGGGTATACTAGGGGCGCTCGTAAGGGCCATGGCCTGATGATTGCTCCAAACGACTACTCCACCAACACCAAGTGCCGTTACTAGGCCAAGGATGCAAGGCAAAGTGTACGATTTTTAGTTTGCTAATTTAACTTCGCTAAAACGTGAACATTTGTCAGTATTAGGATCATTTATGTGCTGATTCTGTCAGCACCCAGGAGGCGGACAGAGAGGAAGGGGCTTCCCTTCGACCCTGCGACCCTGCCTGCCCAGGTCCACGCCTCTGGTCGCCAGCAGAGTACTCGGAGCAGCAGCGTGCCCGCAGGCTCAACTTGCGCGTTTTTGGTCCAGAGTGTGTGGATTGGAGCCTAGTAGCATGAATGATTATCTGTTATGGTTGAAAGAGGACAAGTAAGAACCGAACTATGTAGAACTCTGTTCTTAATCTGTTTTCTGAAGTTCGTCGCTACCGCTCTCTGAAGAGGATAGAAGAGGACAGGTAAGAAGCCTGTTGTCGACTTGTCGTTTGAGTTTGGCAGCACAAATAAGATATAGCGGCGTGTTTAGTGGCGTAATCAAGAACAGCAACACGAAAAATCTAGTGCCAGGACGTACATATTGCTGCTGGTAAGTGGATAAATATTATTGCATTGATCTAGTTTGAAGTTTGATCACATGCAGACACAGCCACCAATTCACGAAAAATTTTAAACCGTTCTTATTACATATTACACCGTAGCTTCCTTCTTGAATCCAGACGTGTGAGGGTGCACGTAGCACGCCAACGTCAGAAATCCTGCGTGTCTGTCTGCTGCTACCCTCGTCGACCAGATGCCGGGGCCGGTGCACGGCCGGCGCGGCGGCGTCAGCACCGCCATGCTCGGCGCCGCCACGGCAGCGCGGGTCGTCCAAACCGGGCGACGGGACGACGCCCGGCCCCACCGACACGCGCGGGCCGCAGCGAGCCTCATGGTCGAGGCCCCGCTTCGCGTCGGGGCTGAGCGCGGAAGCGTGGCGGGAGGCCTCAACGCCTGCCTCCCGCTGGCAGTGGCACCTCAGCGACGTTGTCTTCTGTCCATTTCAGTGGCGGTGGTGGCGCCGCCATGCCCGACGGCGCCTCTGCTGGTGATTCCGCACGCCAACTGCTGTCGCCGCCGCCGCCGACGGCTGATGCCGGCGCGAGCAGCAAGAGAGCCACGGCGCACAATGAGATGACGACGGGGAAGCATCAGACGCGTGCGCGAGGCAGGCATGGTGTTGTCTTGCAAATTAATCTTTTCTTTGCTTCGGAGGATCAAGGTGAGACAGAGGGTGGTACTTATAGGAACATTTTTTTCTTCGTACCTTGAACCTTATTGCTAACGTTAACAGAGGAAGTTTTTTAATTAATCCAAATTTGTTTTAGATCTAGTAACACACACACTTAATTAGAAACGTTGCCTGAAGAAAACCGTTTCTTTAAAGTTCACATGTTTCCTGAGAGAAATTGAACAGCTGACGCCGCTGACGGGTACATTTGTGACATCTATACAGAATACTTGAGAGAACAGAGAACTCGACCCATCGGGCCCACCAAGAAGCGGCGGTAGCGATGGCCATGCTTGTCAGAGAGAGCCAAATCACCTCCCGAAACCAATGGATTCTACTAAGGCAAGAGAGCATGCATACAGTACAGCATAGTACTTCTATTCTATCATCCGATTCATCCCCACGTTGTGTTACTGAAAACAAGCAAACTCCAGGTCTCCAACGCCCCAATAATGTTGGAACCACAGAACTGCTGACTGCCAACGTTTGGATCAGGGCTCTCCAATTCTCCTCTAGTTCCAACGAGAAATCCCTTCTCAGCTTCCATCAGGCCAGAGAAGAGAAGGTCTCCCACCATCTGCATTTCTGACCAGCACAGAAAGATGTGAACTAAACTGAAATATAGCCTCTTGGTTCTGCTAAGCGCATATTATCAGCCAAAGAAAACTCCAGGCCTCCTGCCAAATGCCTGGTCTCACCATATGTACTCTACTTGACGCGAAGTGGCGAAGGGTGAAAGTTTGGATTGGATCGGCTGTTTTTTTCCCATATAAATCGCCGAGCCAGTTGTTTATAATGTGATTGCTATAACTCCACTGTTGATGTGTTGTCTGAATTCTCCTTGTTGCTCATCTCAGATGGGGGGACTAACTGGGGCATTATTGTTGTTGCCCTTTTTATTGCAATTGCAATAGTATGTGTTTCCCCATATAGTATGCTCATTACATATTGGTATGAATGAATGCATTTTTATCTATAAGGATTGGGCTGACCTAATAGTGTCCCATATTCAAACTGTGTTATTTCAAACGTATATATTATGCTACAAAATGTATGAAAGTATAAATCCTTTTACTCACTTTCTGAATTTAGAATCAAAGGCCAAGCTAGCAGCACCTGTGCTGTGCTTGATAACTTGACACATGCTGGAGGATATATATATACATATAACTTTTAGGAAGGAATAAGCTGCACATGTGCTTGATAACACAAATATATGAAGACACAGGTTGTGTGGTCACGAAACATCAGTCAAGTCACCATGGATACATTCGCAATTTACATAGCATCATTCATGATTGTATAGCAAACTGCAGATGTTCACTGAAGGAAAATGGGTGGATTCACCATCTATCAATTCCACAAGTTCCCTTACCAATCATATGCAAAGAATTAAAAAAACCCGGAATGTTAACCTGACACAGATCGATTTCAGTCCACGGTCTAAGGATTCAACAGGAATGGAGACAACTAATTGACCACGATCACTAACTCTTTGCTTGCTTATACTCAACTAAAAACAAAGCACTTAAAGCATCATGTCTGCCATAAGCCAATGCACCAACAGAAGGTTCATCTTCATGGAACGAATGGATCCCAGTGTTCTCATCATGGTACTGGTGGTCGGCCCGTAGCATGATCTGAAAAGACGCAATTGATAAACTCATAACCATGCCATAGCTCAGATTCCAACAAAGTTAGTCGTGATAATTCAAAAATTAATGTGATTGGGTTCTTCTGTGGCGTGTGCGGTGCTTGGGATTGGCCATAGAGGAGAGTACAGCTGTACAGGAAAAATTGGATCAACAGTATCTAGCCAGTTTCAAGTACTACATATGTAAGTTCTGTTAGAGAGTGACTTAGATCATATTAATTTGATAGCATTCTGCATTCATAACCTCGATTCTCTTAAGTATCCAGTCATCCACAGTTTTTTTGATTTGATAGCATTCTGCATTCATATTCTCTCAAGTATCCAGTCATCCAGACAAATTGCTGAAAATCATAACTAATTAAACAAGAATTCTTTACAGGGCTACTAGAAATTACCTGGAGTATAGAAGCTCATGTAAGGAATGACCACGTCGGGCATTCTGCTGGACATCTTCTTGACTTGGCCTGACTCCAGGTTAATCGCGAAGACCCCAGCATTTGTACTGACGAAGATGACGCCGAGGCCCTCGGCAAAGCCAACCGCAGACCACCGCCCATTGCCGGGCAGTGTGTTGAGTTCCAAGACCCTGCTCCGCGTCCATGACGCCGCAGTTCTATCAGAACCGGTCTCTCTCGACCACAGGTAGAGGCGGGAACCCCGCACGCTGGCGAACCCCAGACCACCGCCCATTGCCGGCATGAGGATACCGTGACCTTGGTGCGCTGGCGGCGGGTCGACGAATGCGAGTTCCCGGCGACCCAAGTCGTACTCCACGATGGTCTCGCTGTGTGCAGCGGGGAAGTAGATCCTATTGCCCACAAGCGCGATGGGATCCATCATGTCGATGTCCGCGCCGTGATTGGGGTGTTGAGCGTCGTAGGTCGCGTCGCTCCAGGCTCCGGTCTCCGAGGAGTAGACGCGGGCGTACGTCCTCCTATCGTCGGTGGTGTCCATGAATACGACGAGGAAGGGCCCGCCGTGGCAGTCGAGGTGGTTGCAGTCGCAGCCCCCTTCGCGCGTGGCCGCAGCGCAGAGCACCGCCACGCTCCAGTAGTCGAACGGGACCGGCATGTCCACCCCCACCGCTCATCCGTGACGGGGTTCCATACCAAGAGGTCTTGATCACTCTCCGCGTAGGAGACGTTGCTGAAGAGGATGCGGCCGTGGCGGGCGTCGCGCACGTAGCAGCCGGCGTGGTCGACGGTGCGAGGGCGGAAGGAGGTGGTGCGGACGAACCGCGCGACGGAATCGCTGTCAGGGAGTTCCACGTGGAAGACGAGGCCCAGCATGGGGGCACCCCGCCGTGGAACGCGCGGTAGCGGCGAAGGAAGGCGGGGTCGGTGAGGAGGCGGCGCGAGGGCTTGCAGACGGCCGCGCAGCGAACGAGGCGCCGAGGATCGTGCGGCGGGAGGCGGAGGAGGATCTCAGGGATGAGGTCGTCGGGCAGATCCAGCAGCGAGCGGATCCTTCTCGGCGGAGGAGGCGTGGCCATGGTTGCTATCGCCGCGGCGTTGGGGTCGCCGGGTTGGGGACAAGAACAGGGAGCGTCGACTGCTTGCCGGCGCCCGGCGCTTCAATTTCAGAGGAGGAAGACCAATGCCCGTGGTGTGGGGATAAGTAACGGCTCGGATGACTAGTGCCAGCCCAAAGCACTATGGCCCATCCGAATACGGGTCACGGCTCAGTTTGGCCCATTCTACTAAGTACGATTCATTCGCACTGAATGGTAAATTCGTGATTACCTGAAACTGAAACTGAAACTGTGGAAGGTGGAGAAACCAGTCGTTTCATCCGCCTGCAGCTATTCCTATCCAAAAATGACGGGCAATTTCCTCCTCCCGCTCCTTCTTCCATCCCCAAATCGCACCATTTTCACCCATCACGAACTCGTAGGCGGCACAGCCTCTTCCTGATGCTTCGCCTCTCCATCGCCGTCCTCACCTCACCTCTCCTACCCTCGTCGGTCCCCACCGTCCGACCCCAACCGAGTCGCCTTCTCCGCCTCCGCGTCCGCTCTCTCGCCGCCGCCTCCTCGCTCTCGCCGTCCGCACGCAGCCTCCGCCTCCTCGAATGGGGCAAGGTGTGCGACGCCGTCGCCTCCTTCGCCGGCACTGCCCACGGCCGCGACGCCACAAAGGTATCGCGCTCCGATCTCCCAGGATGCCATTTTTCGTACCGACGAAGGGGTTCGTCTCTGACGCCAGCTGTCGTATGGTTTGGTATGCGGGTGCAGAAACAACTGTGGGAGGTGGAAGACGTGAGCTACGAGCAGAGCCAGAGGCTGCTCCAGGAGACGGAGGCGGCCGTGTGGCTGCTTGACAACGCTGGTGGGGCCATGGATTTCTCGGGGTTGGATACAGTTGCGGTGAGAACTCAGGCTGCTTGAAATATTTGCAGTTTGGCGGTATACTAGCATAGATTTCATTAATAAAATTATTTATAGCTTCTTAACCCTGTTAGGAACCTTAGAGGTCAGTAGAAGTAACTACTAAACTGCTCCTTAGGCACCATTTCTGTGTCTTGTACTAGTTAAGTTCTGTAACCCAGACACAAACACACAAGTTCATTCTGAATTGGTTTATTACTATGATACTACATATGTTTTAATTTTAAGAAACTAATGTACTACTGTATCCATGATATGCCAATCTGGATTCTGGAATAAAATTTAGTATGAAATGCATGGAAAATAACTCACATGTTTCTGAATCTATTTGTGGTCTCAATCTTAATTGTTAATGATGGCAATGGCACTGTTCTTAGCAATACAGTTTGCTTTACATATTTAGGCACAGACATGTTAGTTGTGGAAGTGTGTGAATGCATTATTGATTCTTTTGTATGTATGTTGACCTGAAGATAGAGTCAGCAATACATTGTGTCTCTGGGGGCGCCGTGATAAAAGGCCTGGAAGCAATTGCTGTTGCCAGCTTGATGCTGTTTATTGAATCCTTGCAAATAAATGTTAAAGCTGCCTTAAAGCTGGATGAAGGCTCACGTAGTCGATTAACGACACTTACAGAAACAGTAAGTGTTTTTTCTTTCTATCTAGCATCTTTTCACCACTTATTATTTAATTTCGTTGAAAAAAACATTCATGACACTGCACTGTGCTGAATCTACTTGTTCTGAACTGCAGATTTTAGATGCCGTCATTAACAAGTCACTAGTGAAATCCATACAAGATATCATTGATGACGATGGCTCTGTTAAAGATACTGCAGTTTGGTTTTTGCACCCAATTTTTAGTTCTGTTTCCTTCCAGTGATGTGATGCTAGCATTTCATTTGAGAATTTATGAATGCCTTATCTGAACAATAACTCAATTCAGTTTATTAAATTAATAGAGGGTTAAACATGAAATTTGGCAGTCATCCGTATTTGAAATTCCTTGTGATCAATTGTGGCATCCTAAGATTAATCCAGAGGCGTTCACAAACGCTTACTCATTCTTTAATTTCAATTGATCAAAAATGCATATATGGATGTTTGAACTGAAGTGACTTTATGAATCATATATTGTTACTAGTTGGTCTAGGCGTCGCCTAGGCGTCCAGGCGTACTCAGATCGCCTTGTAAAACAGGGCGCCTTGTCGCCTAGGCGTCCAGGCGTACCCAACACTCACCTAGACGCCTAGCCGCCTTTAAAACAGGGATTTTTCCTGTCGCGTAAAAACAAAGGCTTTACGCGAGAGCAATAGAGGTTGGGATACATCTATCTTTTCTGTCATATTTGTTCTCTCTAACTCATACCCATTGTCTTTTGTGGTTTTCTTTTCTTATGGTTCTTTATAACTTATCCTGACTATTATGTTTACATCCAGTTTTTATGGCCTTGGCGATTGTGTTCCTTGGATTATGTTTTCTTCACTAAAATGAATTCTTTCTTTTCCAGAGTCCTGAGCTAAGACGGTACCGAGAGCAAGTACAGCGGATAGAGAGCAGGGTAGGTGGATACCCTTTTCTTTTTTACCATTTCAGTAAGGCCTGACTTATCTGTCAGCTCCATGGGTGTGCTGCATGAAACATAAGATATCCTTCTAGACTAATTTTTTTTCTGACTGAATTACCAGCTCTATTTCACCAATATAACGGTAGCGTAAAAGCTATGTTGCTAGATCACTACCTAAATCAATGTTGTCATATATTTTACTGGATTAAACAAGGCATCATAGCTTAGTGTCCATATTTTTGCCCTAGTTGCATCTAAAGGTGTCCACTTGTTTTTATTTAAGGTAATAAAGCTACTCTTTCATGGAATGCTGTTGACGTTGATTAACTCTTAAAAGTTACGTGTTTTTAACTTTTACAGTTATACCAGCTTATGGACAAGTTGATGCGCAATGCTGATGATGAAGCTTCCTTGTCGGTATTGTTTCATTTAGCTCACCTATTGCTAAGTAAACAACATATTCAATGAATGACAAATTATAATTTTTTACAGGAAGTATGCATTGTAAATGGAAGATGCTGCATTAGAACAACCATGGATAGTTCTTCCATTTTTGATGGATTATTGCTGTCCAGGTGTGCGAACATTATAGATTCTTCGTTAATGACAATTTCCTCAAACCATGTTCTGTTTCTTCTAGCAATATATAAGACATGTATATATTCTCCTGCTTATGGTTGACTGATTCCCATAATATTTGGAGATTTGGATTTTTAAATGTTTTACAAAATGACTTAATTTTACTCAATTCATTTGGAAAGCTGTGTTTATTTCTATATCATTTAGCACTCATTTGTCTGCTTGAATGCTTGTCAGTAATAACATCTGCATGAATGAGACTTTTTTGGGGCAGAAGAATCATGCGGTCACAAACCCAAAAAATTTATAACAATTTGACCAGTATGTAAAAGGAACATGTCTATAAATTTATTTTAATTTGGTAATTCAAGAATATATTTTAATAAAGATTCATATATGTACTATAGCGGGTCAGATGCTGGAAGCATGATAGAACCAATTGCTGCTGTTCCGTTGAATGATGAGTTGCAGGAATCAAGAGCACTAGTGGCTAAAGCTGAAATGGATGTCTTATCAAAACTTACTGATAAGGTTGTGAAAGATGGCGTATTTGATTTTATAATTTTTTGTTCTCTTATGTTCACTTTCTTTTCGTTCGTGTGCAGATTCTTCTTGATCTTGATAACATTCAGAATCTGCTTCAGGAAGCGATTAAACTTCGATAAGGTTTATTCTAAATCATTATTTGTATGGATCTCAATACTTCATGTTCTGAGGTATTCAGTGAAAAAATTGACAAGGAACTATGCACATATGAATGAACATAAAAATTTCTAAGATTAGATTGCAGTACATAAATGCTTGCAGTTATAATTTCCTGAGTTATTCTTGTTTCTGATGGTCATTCTATATTATTGAGATAACATCAAACTATTTGCACAAACAGACTTCACTGATTTATTTTCATTCTTGCGTGCTGCCATTAGTTGACAGTTGTGCATCGGTTTACAGGCACCCAGTGAAAGGTTTTCATAATTCTTCTTCTTGACTAATGATGCATTTCTTACTTCCTAGCATGGAAATATCCTTACCAAACCCATGCTAGAATCCATAGCCAGGCTGAGGCAGCAGGATGAGAAGCATATAGACTGATTGATCTAGTCATTTAAGTAAAACTGTATGTCTGGCAGAAAATTGTGTACCATTATCTGGTATTCTATACTCCCTCCAGGCAGAAATAAATGATGTTTTAGGGTTTCATAAATATATAAATTTGCTATATTTTATTGTTGTTTTAACTAAAAGTAGTGGCTAATGTCAGACAACAACAAAATGTTACTTATCTGTGATTGGAAATGCTAGTTGCCTAGTTTACAGTCCACCCAAATGGTAGAGTTAACGTTACGGACTGTCAAACTTCATAGTGTAAGCTACTAAGGAATCTGAAATCTGCTCTGCGAATCTGGGTCCTGAGGGTCGGCCGGTCAGGTCAATTCTACTTTTCTTGAAAATACTGTTTTTTGACGGCATTTCTTGACAGTACTGTTCAAACCTAGAAATGTCTAAACCATGGATTTTGCTTTATTTTTGGAAACCATGGGATGACATTTCTGACCATGTTTTCCTAAGTTTCTTTGACACATTGTTTTCACCACTTGCTTTACAGATCGCAGCTCGTGCAAAATACAGTGTAGCATATGATGGAACATTTCCTGACCTGTATTTGCCAAACTTTGAGAATGAAACAGTCACTAGTGCTACAGGTGGATCTGTCGAACAAATTTCCTCAGTTCAACTTCCTAAGAAGGCATGGAAACTGTACATGCCAAATGCATACCATCCACTACTTCTTCAGCGGCATCAGGAAAATATCCATCATGCCAAAAGAGATGTTGCAAGTGTCACAGCGGTGAGTTTATCTGGCTCCAAGTAAATTTTTTCATACAAAATTCTGCAAAAAGGATATGTTGAAATCGAGGATACATCTATTTACTTCTGAATATGCCCTTGAGTATAAAATAGTTTCATTTGCTGTTTGTCAATTAGTATTCAGTAGTCATTTTACTTCCATGCTGTAGGAGATCCGGAGGAGGAGGATATATGGGCAAGATATTGCAGAAGAAGATCAATTGGCGTCAGACCTTGATTCCATGAAACTTAGGGTTAGTTTTTGTTCAGTATTACTGATGATTGCTGTTAGTTTATTGGATAATTTGTGCGCCCATTTTCAGGTTTCCCAACTGGAGAAAGACCAACCAGTACCAGTCGATTTTATGATTGCTGAAGAAACTACTGTGTTGGTAATAACTGGCCCAAATACAGGGGGTAAAACAATCAGCTTGAAGACGGTTGGCCTGGCATCATTGATGGCTAAGATAGGTAATGGATTAACCATATGCATATTGTTTCATTGTTACCGTTGTGAACATTACCGACTTATACAGACTTTTGTAGATTATGCCGTTGCAGATTTTCCTTAATCTTTGGGATTTTTGTCTGATTAATGTAGCCACCAACTGCATATTTTGTTGCAAAGAAAACCAACGATATAAGTACTTACCACCTACATTTCTAACTGTTCTCTCTTTTTTTTCGGAACATGCATTGCACATATTTCGGTAGGAGAAGGGGAAGCACAACAAAGTGTCCAAACAAACAAACCAAAGTCTGAAGTGTTCACTGCTGGAATATCCTGCATAACATTGTCCATTCTGCTGCAGGTCTATACATTCTAGCTTCTGAACCAGTAAAAATTCCATGGTTCAATGCTGTTTATGCTGACATTGGAGACGAGCAATCTCTGACCCAATCACTCTCTACATTTTCTGGACATCTGAAGCAGATTGGTGTATGTTTCAGAATTTATCTTAATTAGTTCTAATTTTTAAATCCTAACTCAAAGGGTTGCATTACTGAATGCACATACCATCACACAAAAGGTTCCTTCATTTCTAGTTTCTACCTGTCTTGAATCCTTAGTCTATCAATGTGAAATTCAAACCTTCCTCTTCTATTAGGCCATTCGTGCAGAGTCAACTTCAGAGTCCTTGGTCCTTTTGGATGAGGTAAGCAGTTTAGCTACCATCTTGATAGATGTTACATGCATATTGGTTGCTATATAGCCTTTTTTGTAAGCATGGATTACTTGCTTGTTATGTATTTCAGCATGCTCTATGTGTAATTCATGTCTCTTTTTTTAACTGTGATATTCCCTCTATTATCACTCATGCAGTCATGCTGAAGAAAGCTAAGATTTAAGAAGCATGTTCTGAACTGTGGATTATGACAAATATCTATTGCACATAGCCATGTAGGAATTGTTCGTGTTCTAAAATATCCAAAATGCATTGATGTTTATATTATGCTCATGTCATAACCAGAACATCATGCTGATAATGGACTCATGATTATCCTGCCCAAAATCTTAAAACATTGGTGGTGACACATTTTTGTCTGTCAGATGTGACAATTTTTTGTATTCTTAGATTCTCAAAATGCATTGGTTTTCATTGCTACCTTAGTCAAACTCATGACTGGAATTTTGTTGCTGAAGACCTGTCTCGTGATTCAATCACCTTCTTCTTAACTTTAGCTCTTCAAAAAACTGTGGTGACATTTTTTAGGTAGGTGCTGGGACAAACCCACTTGAAGGAGCCGCTCTGGGGATGTCTCTTTTGGAGTCTTTTGCTGAAGCCGGCTCCTTTCTGACTCTAGCAACAACTCATCATGGAGAACTTAAAACACTAAAATACAGGTTTCTATCAGTCCAAGCTCGAAGTTATCTTGTATTATGGTAGAATAAATTTCTAACAATGAACGTGTACTTAAATTAAGTCTATCTTTTTGTATCTCAATTTTTTTGTGGATCAAATAATTTCTAAGCTTGGGGCCCTGCACTATGAACCAAATAGAATGATGATCGCATCCAGCACCAACTAAGACTAAATTAGACCAGCCATGTAGTTGGCCTATAAACAATTTCTTCTTTCATGATTTCCTTTAAATAAATATTTGAACAACAGAATAATCCATCCACCAAATTTTTACGTCTATAACACCATTGTGCAATGCTGCCAACATCAGAACTAACTCTGGCTGGTCCAAGTGCAAACATGAATGATTAGTGGTTAATAGGTTAGTCCATGTTCACTATACTGTTATGCAGTCATGATAAGACTTGGGAGGTTGAGTGAATTGCTGCTTATTAGTTACTGCTAAGGTCTGCTTGGATGTTGACTGGTGTGAGAGGGGTCTCCCTGTTGGCCCTTGTCCATGGTGACTTTTTTTTTGAAACAATGTCCCTAGTGTCTAGGTCGTTCCAGGTCGTTTGTCCTTGTAAGAAAAAGGCGTGCACGTAATTTGTGAACAACCTATGGGTGTGTGGGTGTGGGTGTAACTGGCGTTTTTTACTCTTTCTTTTTCTTCTCTAATATAATGATACACAGCTTTCCTGTGTGTTCGAGGAAAAAAAAGCTTTCACCTGAAAGAACACTGCTGAATACACACTAAGCCTTGGGCAAGTTATTATTTGTGAGGCAATATAGATTGCACTTGTGTCCCCTGATGCTGATCCACTTCATGGTTTACCACTTAATTAATGAAATAAATATTTTTGCATGATTTTATGGAATATTTTCACTTTATTCGTAAAAACAATTGTAAATACAAACTATTTTCTTCTTGAACATACAAGAGTGCTGCACATCATATATTAAGAAAAAATGGGATATGAACCAATACAAGCACACCCACTCACACCACTAGTAAATACAAACTAGTTGTTGTCTACCAAATACTAATACTGAATAGTAAACAATATTGGTTTTTTGGGGAAACATAACTTGTTGTTAGTACTTTCAGCAATAACTTATTTGAGAATGCATGCATGGAATTTGATGAAGAGAATCTAAAGCCGACATTCAAGATACTATGGGGAATACCAGGTTGCGTTATTTTTCCCTTTCCCTTTTTTTTGAATCATTTAAATATTCAGATTTGCTTTGACACTGTCGGTGGTCAATGCCATGGAAAAAATGAAGCCTTAGGAAACAACTCTATACTAATGATTTCATTTTAGTCTATCATTCTTACCTTCGTTCTTCCCTAATTAACTAATGAGACACCTCATATCCTTGTAATATCTGTGACCATCAATCCTCGTGTCCTCAAACCTTCCTACTAGCTGAATGGCTTTATGACTGTTGTTTGCACTAATACCTGGTCTTATTCCATTATTCTTGAACTTCTTTTGTGTCCATGCTTTCGTTGCACATGTAGGTCGCTCGAATGCAATCAATATTGCTGAAAGGCTGGGTTTGCCTTTGGATATAGTAGAAAGCTCCAGGCGTTTACTTGGAACAGCTGGTGCAGAGATAAATGCTGTATGTTTTTTCGGGCACTTCTCTGCACTTAGAACTTGCAAGTGGTTAAATTGTTCTCCAAAATATCTTGTTATGATCCTAAGCAGTCGAAGTCATATTTTGCAGTTGATAATGGACATGGAAAGATTCAAACAAGAATATCAACAACACCTTCAGGAAGCACAATATCTTCTTATGTGAGAATGTCTCTATACATAGATTTGTGTACTCTACAGTTCTACGTTTGAGTATGCTGTGATTCCCTTTCCATGATCCATGCCACACATCCTTGCTTTTCAACCTATACAGCTATACCTTCTTCTAGTACACATTGTGGTGCCCCTTCAGTGGGTAGTTTTTTCTTGGCTGCATCTTTGGTGTGCAGCCGCTGGTGGTTTGGGGGCTTGTTCTGTGGGGGGAGGTCGTAGTTTTATCTGTTGTGGGGTATGCAGGGTGCTAAGTTGTATGATTGTTTTGTATTTTTTCCTTTCCTTTCCTTCTAATGTAATTTGTGGCAAATCCCTTGCCGCTAGAAGAAAAAAAAACAGACTTGGAGGGATGCTTGTTGTTCAATCATTGCTTTCTATGCCTGCTAACTGAACTTTGAGTCCCTGTCTTTTCTCATGCCTTGGTGTGTAACCTGCTTGTCTAATGTGACTTCTTTATGAGGTGGACCTTGGAACTGGCAGTCAAATGATATCTTCTATCCATTGATGTCTCAGGCAGTCCAAGGCGCTTCATAACAACTTGGAACTGGCACAAAAGAACATTGTAGACCATACTTCTGCTCAGAGAAAACGGAAGGCCAGAGTAATTTCAGAGTATGCTGTTATGGCCCGTTCTATCATTCGTAAGAAGTTTCAGCAGTTCCAGGAATCTGCTATAGCTGAAAGACTGAAAGAAGAGGAGAAGGCTCTGAATGATGCCAAATCTGATAGAGTGAAGGATCCTTTGCTGGCAAATACTTCTGCCACTGGAATGACACAGAACACAGATACCAGCTTGGGCATGGCAACCAACGGTAAAGAACAGAATACTATATGGAACTCTCTTGCTTTTATATTACTATTAATCTCCACACATTCTGAAAACTCGTTAAACTTCCAAGGTTTCCTTCCTTTTTTATACTTAGATGATGAAGGTGGGGTTCCGGAAGTTGGAGATTCAGTCTATGTTCCTAAGCTCAAGAACGAAGCTACTGTAGTCAAAATAGATTCGTCCAAAAATGAAGTTCAAGTCCAAGCCGGTATGATGAAACTCAAACTAAAGCTGAAAGATGTTAAGGTTCTGAAGCGGAAAGTATCCAGATAGAACATTTAACAGAGATTCAGATAAGTATGCATATGCTGTTTCATCCAATTCGTACCATTTAGCTGGTTTCATTTTTCAGCAATAATAATATAGTAATCTTTCAAGTGAAAATATAGATTTATTATCTACGTGCATTTTTAATTCTTAGCAAACTACTTGTGGTACTCTAAAACCTTCAGCACAGATCCAGAACAGCTTCAGATTGTCACTTTTTAGAAAATGAGCTTGAGATTATCACTTGTGTATGCAATACAGTTCATCGCTAAGTTATAAATTCTAGTAGCATGCCATTGAAATAGTTTAGCACTAGTTGGTTATTGGACCAAATTGGCCACATTGTAGAGATGTTTCCGTGCTGCACGTGAAATTATGGACAGTCATCATCTACAGAAATCGTTATCAGACCATTCCATTCAACTGTTGGAAGAACTTCCAGAACGGCGCATCCTCGTCGGTGTTGCCCAAACAAAGAATAGCTTCGGCGCCGGTTTGAAGCAACTTCTCCATCTTGTGCCTTCAGCTTCTCATCTGAGTGTGTGGATAATCTCAAGGAATCCCACAGGTACAGTAATCTGGATAACATATTTTCGTTGCGGTGGTCTGGCACGCCATGTGTCCTCAACGAGGAACGTGGTAAGTAGGTGCTGGACACTGTTGTCGGCAGTACCGCAACGCTTCATTTGGACCTGACCCTCAAGGCCACAAGACATGCTGATAAGTGATAATGTCTATATTTCATGGATGGCCCATTGACCCTCGTACGTATAATGCTTAATCGCACTTTATAAGGAATAGATATAAGGATGCGTGGTCCAAATTTTTCTGTGCATATATCTGCGGAAATAGGCATGCAAGATAAGTTTGAGAATTCTTTTGTGTGCAAAACAAGATGAGGTTAGGCCTGCTAATGGGGCGGGGTTGAACGGGTATTTTGGGGCAGGTTTTAATACGGTACTATTGGTGGGTGGAAACGGGAACACCGTGAAACGGGTTGGGGTGGGTTGGGTTGACGACACAAACGGGTTGGGGCTCTATGGTCATAGATGGGCGCATAAGTCATATATCATCTTCCGTCGTGACTTCGGGTTGAGGCATTGGGCCGACGGGGTGGGACGGGGCGGGTGGTGGTAGTTAGGGTTTTTAAAATATGGGTTGGAGCAGGTTTGGGGCGGGTTTAAACCCGCTAGCAGGCCTAGATGAGGTTAATATAGCTTTGTTTTCCAAGTCAAACTTCTCCAACTTCTAACATATATATATACAACATACAACATCTAACTAGTTTTATTAGATGTACTATGAAATATGTGTTGATAGTTCATTATTTTGTACTGTAGTGTAGATGTTAATATATTGTTTTCGTAATTTTGGTTACAATTAGAGAAATTTAGCTTAGAATAAACTGACGTGCAATTTAGAAGGTACTAAGAACATGCCATATCAAGAATGTTGATTTTGCCTGTTGAAGAATACGCTTCCTCGGCACGAACTGTGACTGGAGCGGCTGCTACCCGTCGGGTGGTCATGCTCATGCGCCTCTGCCGCGTGATTACTATTATTGCTAATCAGGGAGGGATAACGACAAGGCATGTGAAGGAGAACGGCGGGGCATGCAGCGTGGACTTCGGACTGCCGGACTGGAATGATTCGCGCTACTCGATTTCGCATCCAATGTGCGGCACGTGCTCTCTACAGGTGGGCCCCAGGCTCACGTCGTTTCCTCTATTCTTTTTCTGAACGAGTCGTTTCTCTGTTCCACTTGTCCCTTTCTCTACTCTACGGTACGTACGCCCGCTGGGAATTTTGAGGATCAGCACTTGAGCTTGCTGCTCTACCTAACCTAACCCATCCGCGTGCGCTTGGTAGGCCATACCCTCTCTATGGCAGGTGGGGCAACCCTCCCTCCCACCCAACCCAACGGCGACGACGCCCCACATCTCTTTTCGTTGGAGCCGTGGGTCGCAACTCGCAATGACGATGGTATCAGTATTATCCTCTCCCACGGAATTCGCGGGGAATAATTAACGTTACTTGTTGCCGGTTGGATGAATCCGTCACGTGGCTGGTCGCTAGTGCCGTGCACACGCGTACGGTGCTGAGACGCTGAGCTTCTTTGCTGGCTCAGAATTCGGCTCGGCTCGGCTCGGCTCGGGATCTACGACTTAGCAACTAACCACTGCGCGTCCACTTGACCACTTTTTTTGTTTGCGACCTGCCAGAGACAGTGAGGCTGAGAGCGAAATATCCTGCAAATTGCTATTGCTACTAGTACTAGTGTAAAGTCACAAGTCAAGCGAACTGAAAGCACATGTGATTTTCATAGAATCCCTGAGGATCACAATTAGCAAAAGAAATTCCCCGTATTGACTTGATCATTAATCATAGCGCGTGTGGAAGCGTTCTCAGAGACCGCCTGGTTGACAAGTCAAAAAAAATGAGATGGGGGTAAAACAGCGACGCTTGACTGGAAGCGTTCTCAGTAACTTTTGCCTTTTTCTATTTCCTGTGGATCAAGCTGGGGCTTTTGGGGTCTTCTAGAACGTAGCCAATAGTGCTGCTTAAGTGGAGCTGTTAGGTGAGCTAACACTCCATTGGAAGACAGATAGGACTGTGTCCTTTGGCTGAAACAGTAACGATCGAGGACGTCATTTTCGCTTCAACTTATCACAATACAATGTTTTTCTCTCACAGGAAATAAGCATCAGCCGTCACGTTCGTTTGAAGCAGGCACGAAGTTGCCTTCTATATTTATTAGTAACAATTGTCCTTTTTCTTTTCTTAAACACACACCGATCAAAATTTTGAATTATGTTATTTTAATATTTACTTGTAGAACTAGATACTATCGTAGAGAAATTGTAAGCTTAGTTGTCGACATGTCAACAAAACAGGAGCATGTTTTTAGCGACTTTGTAACTGTCCATTAATATCTGTCATGTAAATCCAGGTAGAATTTTTTTTATGTCGGATAGACCTATCAGGTTTTTTTTAATAGCCGATTAGCCTTTTCGTGTGTACACTCATGTCGTCACAGTGCCGCCGGCCATGCATGGTCATTGCTACGTGGCGTGATATGAGATCCTACATGCTGACTTCAACCAAAAAAAAAAAATCATTTAGTCAGAAAACATTCATTATGTCCCATTTTGGATGGAGTCAATCATCCCGAGTCTTCAAGGTTAATCCAGAAAAAATCGGCTCATTAAACGCCAAGGGGACGAAACGCCAAGGGGACGACGACGCACGAATCTTTGGTCGTTGCACGAACCTGCAGCCTATTATTGGCCACCGCCTTCTTATTTTTTTCTTGGGGCTACAATTATTGGAACACTTCAATTTATGGAACAAATATTTGCATCTGAATTATGGCGTTTGTTTGATTTTATATTTTTGCAATTTATAGGATAATTATTTGTCTTTCACTTACGGCCATCGTTAAATGTCCAAATGCAATTTGAATCAGGGATTGTCGCCTCATAATAGATCATTTGTATAAAAAACTCATTCCTAAAAACCGGAGCACTCACCGTCGAAAAACCTCCTTGTTGCATAATATCCACCATCTCCAAGCAATCCGATTGGATTCTTAGTTTGTTACAACCCATCATCTGTGCCGCTTTTAAGCCTTCACCTATAAATGAAGAGCCTAAAATTGCGGTCTCAGTGTCATCACATCAGCTCGCCATATGTTCATAATAGTTCACATTTGCACCGCATATAATAAATGCACCTCCCATGATCCTCTCAAAATTGCATCCACAAATTCTTAACGATGTTGTATGTTAAATAGTGTCATATGCTCCACAAACTCTATGGTAGAGCTACTCCATGGTGAAGTTTATGGCCCTCCCCATGAAACTTCCTCACGGAAAATATACCATCCACGATTTAGAATTTGTCTTGGTGCCTTTATCATATCACCCAAAAAATTTCCCCCTTAAATATGTAAAATAGTCTAATTTTAAAACTTGTTCAAAAAATGGTATTATAAATATAGTTATGAAATAGATATGAAATTTATCATAACTAAACATATAGGGTTAATAAAAATAGAATGGAATTTAGCATAATCCTCTTTTAAAGCAATCTAAACCCACCATGATATCTAGATTGTTAGAACAAGATCCTTAATTTCTTACATAATTATTAATAAAAAAGAAAAATAGGGACTTATCACCCCACGCAATAATAATTCAAAATTTAGTCATGATATTTTAGAGTAGTGACTTAAACACCATCATTTATCATTCAAATTCACCTGATTCACATATCTTTTTTTTCTACCTGCAATGGATTTAATCGGACTTCGATTTACTTTAAGATTTCTCCTTCCGAGAATCCACTAAATAGTGGAAGTTATCACTCTTGAGTTCCCTCGACTTTTTGGAATCCTTTTAGCTTTGAAATATTTATCCTTTGCCCTTTGAAAGGTCTTCATATTAAGGGGTAGGGTTTGCGTAAGTGTGTTCATAAGGGATGAGAATTATACGTGCGTGTTGAGCATCTTTGGCGTTTTATTTTCAAGGAAGCACCATTCAACTCTATCGTAATCTCAAAATACTCTCATATGAAAAAATCCGTAATCCTGATACAAGGAAAAACGGATTCAACCTAGCACTAGTTAGGGCTTATATTCGGTATATCTTCTCGGGTAATTTCCAAGCTGAACCTAGGGGAAGCTCTAACAAATATTTTTTTAAGAGAAATGATTCTATGCAACGGTTGCATCAACGAAGTCCATTTGTCATGTGATTGCCACGGAATGACGGAACAAACTGCTCGTAGCTTTGGCTTCATAGACTTTCGGAGACACCAATGACGAGGCGATTTTTCTAGTAATGTCTGGCTTGGATAAACTATCGGAGGCAGGGCCCACTGATCGAGCCGTGAGCCGAGCCAATCTGAGCCGAGCCGCCGCTGGTGCAGAGAGCCAGGGACAGACACACTGCGGGTGGCCGGGTGCACTTGCGACATCCTCAAGCCTCTCGGGCCATGTGTGGGCATTTCGGTCATTTGGCTAGGCCACAGATCCTATAAATCAGGCCTCCTTCCTCCTCCCCCGGCCGTTGCTGCTGGCTGCGTGGGTCGGGTTTCACGGGCGTAGAGAGAGAGAGAGCGAAGAGGGCGAGAGAGAGAAGGGGGACGAAGCCCTCCGCTCCGCGTCGCCTCCTGCTGTTTCTCCCCGGACCCCTTTCCTGCCTCGGCTTGCGCCTCCGACCTTGCTGGTAAGTTCCATCGCTTTTACTCGACAGAGGTTTTTTTTGCTCGCGAATGTTTGGGGGGTCCGAGCAACGAAGATGCTCCGTCTTAATTTTTGGTTTAGCTGTTGTTAGTCTGTATCGTTCGGTCGCGTTCATCGTGGATTTGAGCGCCGAGGCGCCGTTATATGAGGAATTTTTTGCGAATGATGGGGGTAGTTGTCGGTTGGAGGGTTTACCGTTCAGATCTAGTAAAATTGCGGCGGTGGAATGGAGGAGAGGAGTGGGGCTGTTAGGTTTATGGGTCCACGTTTGTTTAATTTAATTTTGGTGGGGATGGTTTTTGGTTCACCTACACCGTTGAAAGGGATGCGTTGCGTGCTGACTTGTCAAGGTCCTTTTTATTTTTTGTTTGTATCTGCGAGATTCTAATATATCTATTTGGATATTTTTAAAATCGTTCATGGTTCAATGCCAGCTGTACTATCCGCAACTCAGATTCGGGTTTGGTACCATGAAACTTTTACAGATTTGGAACTGCATGAAATTCATTGGATTCTGTCATATTATAGTGTCAGGCGCCTGAGTGGAACTTTTACAGATTTATTATGACGTGGTCAATTGGGTAAAGTTGACGCGAAATCATTGTGCTATAGTTTTTTTTTTAATTATGCTAGATTACCATACTGTTGGTTAATCTGTTCTTATCATAACAATTGCCAATGCACAGTGGTCTACCTTTCTTCCACATTACTCAGATGAGTTGGCTCAGCAGTAGCATAAAGAAATAGCACATTGTGGTCATTTCAATAGCCCCAAACAGAACTCTGAAGCAAATTTTTGTTTTGGGTTGCAGAAAGTTCTGACCTCAGAAACTGAAAGGGGCCTGTGAAGAGTTTTCTTGCGGCAGTGCAATGGAGGTATTTGGCAAATCTGTGATTGCTGAGCCCAGCAATGTGATTTTCTTGTCCGCAATCCTTAACACAGAAGGGTCAAACCCTAGTCACAAGTGTGACAAGAGGTGCCAGAATGAGCACATTTTTGGGAACATGTACCGTTGCAAACTGACTGGAACCACCCACATCTGCGACAAAAACTGTAACCAGAGGATCCTCTATGACAACCATAACTCGCTCTGCCGAGTGAGTGGGCAGTTTTTTCCGCTCTCTCCACTGGAGCAGCAAGCAGTGAGGGGTATCCGCAGGAAGCATGAAGTGGACAGCAATGAAGGCTGCTCCTTTAAGCGCAGGCGTGGTGCACAGCTGCATCCATCCCCCTTCGAGAGGTCCTACTCTGCTGTGTCTCCAATCCCGAGCCAGGTTGGAGATGGCATGGACCTGAGCTAGAGCTAATGAGACTTCCTTTTCTTCGGCCAGCCACCTAATTCCGATATGTCTACCCTTTTCCCTTCGATTACAGGATGGAACTATAAGAGCTTCCTGCTTTGTAGACTTATATGAAGGGATATGAGACTTCTTAGATGCACCGAATAAATGTCTATGTAGTATCTATTCTGTTTCATGGGACCTTGTTGTAACTCGTGAACTTTGATTGAGCGCCTATTCTGATTTAGTGGTACTTTCCGACAATCATTCGCTGCTTCTCTTTTTTTTTCACTTCGGATTTAGTTATTTTGTGCGTTTTACTTTATGTTCAACTAATTTTCCTTATAATTTTGATTTTGATCCTTTGATGCAATTTAATATAATTGAGAAGGTGTACATTTGTCCGTCAATGTAAATATGTCAAGGATTCTTTGGTCCTGTAATCCAGGCACAGGGAACTGACTTGCCTTAACTGACTCAAGTTTTTATACAGCTGTTAGTAGTGTTTTGCTTGACAAGTTCCTTCAAGCTTGAATCATTTACGGTTTGTTCTCATATAGCTCAATTGTATCCGTTGCTTAACTCTTTTTTACAGGTTATGTTTCTAACGCTTAATGTTTTCCTCATGTCCCTTCTGTCTTGTTTTTCCCCTTAACATTTGTTGTATGCAGGAACATCCAGGTTCTAATCTTTTTTGGGAAATGTTTTGTTCTTTTTATATAAATGTATTGCTAACTTAATTTCATTTGTTAATTAATTTACTTTGTTTTGTTTTTGCAGTTGAGCATCTCTGATTCTATTTTCATTGTCGGCTGGCATGAAACTAATCAAGGAGTCTCTTCTCATTCCTTGCAGTTGAGAACTTTTTAGCTGCAGCTGAACAGCATGCTTTCCAGGTAACTGATTAGCCATATGTTGGAACATGACTAAATATGACATCTTTGCACTAGGCTCAACTGTTATTGATACATGATCCTCTTCATCTTGTTTGCATTTAAATCTGAGAATGATGCATATTAAGAAAACAAAAGAACATTTTGCATTCTAGATGATTACAGGAAAACCTGACAGTCATCGATGACATTTTCAGGTCCATGTCAGCATGTTGGGAAGTTGGTTTCTTTTACTGTCATGCCAGTGGCACATCATCTGTTACTGGAAATAATAAGCCATAAAGCAAGGCAGATTCTTGCTCATGTAAACCAGATGGATGTTTTCACTCTATGGACCGAGTGAGGAGAGGTAGTTCTTCTTTGCTCATTTTGTTCTAGTATGCCAACATAAAGCATGTTTTTCACCTTGAGATTTTCCGCAACAGTCTAGTTTAGAGTTTTTACATGCATTTCTTTTCCACTTAACTGGTGATGTTCAGGTCCCCTGCTTGACAATTATATTTGTTCTGTATGTCGTGCAGAACATAAATTGATGGAAGAGAAGTCTGATGCTACCACTTTGCGAGGAGGACCGAGCCAGACACAATAACATCAAACTGAGATACTGCAAGATCAGCTTTTCGATATGGCAGATTGAAGAGTAGCAAGATCAGCTTCCATCTGCAGTGTGAACAGCTTCTGCAGTTTGAAGAAATCTTTTTATGGTCTCGGACTAAAGGAGAATCTTTCCGGCAGTCTTGCCTTCACCCCAAGCATCCTGCATACCTTGTAATGATTGCATCACTTGGCATCTATTACCAAAGAAGTTGATGCTTTTCTTTCGCATGTAGTTTTGTTGGTACCCACCTCGTCTGTCTGTAAGAAAAAAAAAATGTTATGCATCCTGGTCCATTTCTGCTATGCATCCTGAGAAAATGGTCAATAACTCGGTATAAAGGGTTTTTGAATTTGTAAGGTTCACCCTCTAGGGCTTTCTTTCTGCCATGTTAACTTTGTACGCTCGCACTCTCATTGCAGACTCTACTATAGAGTCTAAGTCTGTTTATTATTACCTTTATATTTATTGTACTTTGCTAATATGATGCTAATGCGGTATGTTATGGAAGATAGGGAGAAAAATTAATACTTTTAAGTCTTTTTTAGACTTTAAGTCTATGATATCTTTAGGTAATAAACACTCTTAGACTATGTAGACTCCAAATATGCTGTCCAATCTCCGGTACTTAAAAAGTAGCATTCTAGGAGATGAAAGTGTTACAGCCAGTGTTTTAAATAGCACTGAAATAGTGCCGTTATAGCGGTCAGATGCAGTTGTCGTGATGCTCATTAGCACGCTATAGCGCCAAAATAGCGTTTTGGCAAGGCTGACGCTAAATTCTATAGCCTGTGATTTAAAACACTTTACAACAGACATCTTCTCTGCCTATAATTTTCAAGAGCTCTTAATCATCTCTCTTATTTAAAAAAGTAGACATATTTTGTTATTAATTTGCTATAGCAGTGCCCTCTAATGTTCTAAATTTCTAAATTGTTTTTAAGATGTTCTCCTAAAATAATTTATATAGGAGGTGTAATACGAGATATGGTGAAGATGCTCGTATTAATGGCAAACGCGTAAGAAGAAGTTTGACGGGTTGTTTCAGAGAAGGCTGGGCAAGGGCTTGTGGAGGCCAAACGTGTGGTTGTGGACTTTGTGGTGTATATGACCTCCAAAAGGACCAAATTGCAATGGGCTGTCCGCCTGCTCCTTTTTAGCCTAGAAGCTGTTCACGAGGGCCAGCGGTGCTCTCAGAACGGGGTGTGTGTGACAGGTTGACAGCCCATGTACGCGCCGGCCGCTCGGCGCACGGCGTACCACGCTCTCGCCACGCTGTGCAGGAAGGCGAACGCAGATGGATGTCAGGAAGGCGATCCGCGGCTGTGCGCGTGCCGCGCGCCCGCGCCACTCTTCCTGCTCCTGTAGCTCAATCCACTCGCAAGGAGGAGCCACGCGGAGCAATGGCGCTCGCCGCCCCTTCTTCCCTACGCCGCCTCCCGACCACGCCATCGCAGGCGCCGTCTCCGCCCTGTGCCTCCCGCCTCCGCTCGCGCCCTCGGCGGGATCCCCGTCTCTGCCAGAGACTCGTCGCCGCCGCGGCGGCCACGGCTCCACTCGCTTCCTCGTCCACCACCGTACGTACTCCACGAGCTCCTCCCGTCCTTACGAAAACCCGACACCTTCTGATGCGCTCTGGTCCCGCAGGCGGACACGGAGCGGAGGAAGCACGAGCTGCTGCGCGCGGTTCAGGAGACTCGGCGCGGATTCACGGCGGGGCCCGACCAACGCGCTGCCATCGAAGAGGCCGTCGTACGTACGAGGCCTAATCGCCCTGCTGCCTAACAATTTTGCACTCACGCGACGCGGCGGCGTTTGTGACGCTGTGCTGGGTTTGATTTGATTGATTTTGTGTGTCATGTGCAGGTGGCCGTGGAGGAGCGCGGTGCCGGGGAGGGGACGCCGCTAGATCTCGCGGCACTCGATGGCACATGGAGGCTGTGTTACACATCAGCCTCGGACGTGCTTGTACTGTTCGAGGCGGCCGAGAGGCTCCCACCCCTGCAGGTTAAACGTGTGTTCAGTGATCTGTCCGAATTTGTCGTTGCAATTGGATACCTACTTAAAGTCACCACCTAGCAATTGATTAGAAATGCCAGCACATTTGAGATCGATTAAAAATGTCAGTAAATTGCCAACCTCCATGTTTTGGTGACGAGAATTATTGCTAAAAAGTGCAATACACGTTTGTTATGTTTGTTGTCTCTCATTAGGTTGAGCACTTGAGGCAATAGAGATGATGGGTTTAAGTGTTTAACTTCTCGTACATCAACAAGATGCTTTCCGTGTAGTGCATTATCCTCTTACTGTTTATCACTGGTGTGTTTGAGCAGCCGTATTTGATAAATTTAGGGAGAAGGGTTGGAGCCTTGTGACCAGGTTGGTGTTTTGTGGATATATGCAGGTCGGGCAAATATACCAGAAATTTGAGTGCAAAGATCGATCAGATGGTGGAATTGTGAGGAATGTTGTGAGGTGGAGCATCGAGAACTTGCTGGAGGTAACCATTCTATGCCCGTTGTACCTCTTGGGGGCGTTCAGTTCCAAGCTGCCTAAAGATTCTCTCATTTCTTTCCTTCCATATCTCCGATATTAATCAGAAGGACCTTGGAATATATAGAGTATGATAGTTGGAGGTGTGCTGTTTGCTCCATATGATAATAAAATGCTCACCGGTTTCATATTTTCATTGATAATGTCATATTTTTATCATGTTTTAAAGTACATCATAACTGTATTTCATACATAGAAGAAATTAACTTCTTACTTTGACATATTTTGCATCTTCTAAGCTTAGTTTCCCATTCTTTGCATGCTATGATGTACCATATTTATTTTTCAGCCTCTAGCCCTCATGTCTTCAGTTCTTTTATGTTTGATTCTTTTAGCAATCTCTATAGGAGCAAGAAGGTGCAACACTGATGGTCTCTGCGAAGTTTGCTGTTCTGTCTAAACGCAATATCTTTCTTCAATTTGAGGAGGTATTTTTTTTTTTCAGGAATAGCGAGATATGATTTTATTTGAAAATTGAAGAGTTGCTAATTTCATGACGAAACATTCAATTTCCTGTGTTAAAATAACAGCATGAGAAATTATGTATTTGCTTGTTATATGGGACTCATGCATCACTGATTAAGCTACATTGTTAGCATTCGCCAAGAACATGATTCAATTAACATGCAAGATGATGCTATGTAACCAGATTTTTTTTTTTCTCGGCGACTTGATGATTCATACAAGAGCAGTCACTGTACAAGAGCAATATTGGAAATTTATCCATTTTTTGGTTATATCATCCACTGTCTTAATCTAAAACCCTTTAGAGCGTTCAACGTTATTCTTGCATTATCTTTGGAATTTTTCTCTAGTTTTCTTTGGCCATTAATTAAGCCTTTCAGGAGTTTTGAGCCATGGCTGGTCTTAGATGTGGCTATTGTTTTCTGTGTACTATAATGCTTAAACATTTGACACTTGACTTCTGACCCAAACTCGTTTCAACTCTTCAGCCTTCTTGAACAACAGCGATTTTTCTTTCTTTTGTTCAAGAAAAACAGTGTCTATCTTCCTTTTCTTTTGTGACCTTTGTTTTGAGTGTTAGTTGCTAGAACTTACAATCCATTGTATAACAGGTCGCTGTTGAAAATATCAAGATTAGCGAGCAACTGCAGGCACTAATAGCTCCTGCTATACTTCCTCGGTCATTTTTGAGCCTTCAGGTATATGCCAGCAGCCAGCTTGCCAGGTTATATCAAATAATTGATTGTCGATTTGCCTATTATCCTTGATTTAACAAAATCTTATTTATTCTTTCTTGGTCATTGACAAATATGTCCATAGGTATATTCATGTGTCCCATAATATTTATTATTTTCTGAATTTTGTTAGTTTCAACTTTCAAGAGCTCTGTAGCATGCCACGTGTCATCACTTTTGTTATCTACTGCCAAAAAGGAGACATAAAGTGAAAAACATTATATTTACGAACATTTGCAATTTTTCCATGTTTGTCGTATTTCTTTAATCTTTATCATCTAACATAGGACAAGTGTTTCAGATTTCAATGTAGTGAATTTGTTTGTGCAGATATTGCAGTTCCTTAAAACCTTTCGAGCTCAAGTTCCTGTTAGTGGTCCTGAAAGGTAATTTTCCAAACTGCTCAATTTTCCTCATTTCGTGTTCCATGTCTTTTGTATTTACCAAACTGAATTAAATGTCAGACGATCACCTGGAGGATTATACTATCTTTCTTACCTTGACCGTGATATGCTCCTGGGTCGTTCAGTTGGCGGTGGGGGAGTATTTGTTTTCACAAAGGCGCAACCTCTTGCATAAAGGTTTTCTGATAATCAAGAGCATATCATTTGATGGCATGGCAGCTGTACTTGAGTTTGCCAACTTACAAGGGGTATATATACACATGGTAATCTACAGTTCTTTTTTTTACGTAATATGTGTGATAATTTTTTAAGACCTCATTCTAGTTTTTTTAAGAGATTGACATGATCTACTCCCTCACTCTGTGAATCACTATAGCAGCAGCGGCAGCTGGCTGCACTGCCGGCTGCCGCAGTTTTAGTGCAGCCAAACACCCCCAAAGCTTCCTGGATAGTTCTATTTCATTTGAGTGTTGTACAAATACTGGAACTGTGCCTACTTATTTCTAATTTTCTATAATTGGTAATTCAACATTACGATCAACAAAACTAATGTGCCGATTTACTTCAGTTTTCTATTCTGTTTGATGACATTGACCTTTTTTGTGGTTTCAGATGTGATTTCACCTTAGTTTCCTACTTTTACTTCATTATTACTGAATAATCTAGTTGTATTTTGCAAAAGTTCAGTCTATTATTTCAGATGCATGAATGCTAAGGTATCAAATAAAATGGGACTATTGATTTACTGACTACTGGAATTGATGCTCAGTGGGTGGGTTTGATTTGCTTTTCAAGAAAAAAATTGAGTAACTGTAGGTTTGTGGAGGTGGAGATTGCCAGTTCCTAGAAGTAAGAAGATTTTGAGAACTAAGGGTTTGCATATATGTTGAGAAAGCATCTTCGAACGCCAACACTAAAACATAAATTTTGACAGTTAATTTGTTATCTAACAACAATGATGGCAACAAAACCTTCAGTCTGAAGAAAGTAGAGGTACCCTAGAGATGAAGCCCAACAAGAGCCAGAGAAATTAAAGACGGAAAGAAAAAGATTGAATGCAATACATGCACTATAATTTAATCTGGTTTCCAAGGTTTAGTTGATTCAGAGCTCTACTGCCTCTGTTTTTTTTTTTTTTTTTGGATCTACTGCCTCTGTTTGTGACCACAATTGGAAGTTGGTTTTCCTTTCTTTTTCTTTTTTTTTTTCTTTTGTTGTCTCGAGACCCTTGTTTACATCAAGGTTACATGGAGTCATGGATGTCAGGCAGGCAGCAGGCTGAAAAGTAGGATGTCTTGTTTCCTTATTTGATCTATGGCTGAAAATTGCCATAATTATAACTTAGATATGTTATACAACCAAGTTTGGGACTGGGAATCGGACACTGCCTCGCCTCAATTGACTTATGCTGCACCGTACTAGCACCCCACGCTTTGGGCTTTTACATTCTAGCACGTATGTACATTCGAGAAAACTGTGAAACCATGCTGAGTTCAGAGTATGCTGTGCGTAACAGTTGCCACTAAGACTACCTGAACTGCGGAAGTATAATTGATTAGTTTTTTTTTTTTGGATTGATATCACATCACATCTCCTCAGGAAAAACCAAAGATCGAGATTTTGTTTAGTTGTGCCAATTATTTTTAGGAGAATATTCTTTTTTTTGCGAGGATTTAGGAGAATATTCTGTCCCCATTGCTAGGATAACCCCACGACTGCGACCCTTGGTTCTCTGGCAATCTTGTATGTACATTATTATATTGTGTTTTACTAGTGAGGTCCATGTGGCAGACCCCACATGGTTTTGGTCATGCATGATGGGTCCTCAGATTTGTTTAACTTGAACCAGTGCTATTGTGTGGAAAAACTACCATTTGTTTCTGTATTAATGAAAAGAGTGTAAAGTGTTAAATTTGATTTTATGTTAGAACATAATATATGCATAACTCCATACATAAATGCATACTATACCTTATGTCCTCGTATATCTGGATTGGCCGAGCCGTCTGTATGTTTAGGGGGCTCAATACTGAGCCTCAACCTGCCTTGCTCCGGGTCCAGGTCATTCTGATCAACACGCCCAGGCGGGCGACAAAAATGTCATATTCCACCATTATGTTGTGCTGATGATGATGGAGCAGCTGGTGCAGTCGTTTTCCGTCAAAATTTATGAAAACGTGCGTGTTTCAAGCGATGTCGCCTGTGTGCTTTTGGTTGTAGGATTTCCATCGCCGATGACTTGTTCTTGCTCTCCTTCAATCCACCTTCGACTCGTATGGTCCAATCGTTCCGTTATCCTTTACTTGGATGCGTATTGCCAAATCGTTTCCAGAGAACTGATTGATGTAAACATGATTTGTAATCTCACAAACAACCATGATAGTTACAAGTGGTCTGTTTTTTTTTAAAAAAGATGGTTTTGTTTGGATGCAAAGTACTTTTCAAGTATTGAAGAAATATACTATAGTTTTAGAAAATACTTTCATTTTGTAAACCATGGTTTTAGAAGCTCTACTCATGAATTTTCCCCCTAAGCTACAGTTATATCTCTCTTTGACTTATAAAACCACAATTTTATGATACTACAGTTTTACAAAACTATGACATCCAAACATGCTCTGATGTATGAAGTTACAGTGGATAGTGGGATGTGCACCAGAGATCTTTTCACAGTTTTGCATTTCACCTATATATATGTTTAAAAATGAAAAAAAAAAAGGTATATCCAGTTGGTTTTGTCTCAAGATCATCCTGACCTATTACCAACTCGCTGAAAGTAGAAGAAAGCCTGATGTCATTTTAGGTTTAAATGTGGAACAGTGGAAGCAAAAATATGACAGCTTGGTCGAGAAATACACGGGAGATGTGACATCGTCCTTTTATACTTTTTGGGTGTTAAACACACCCTGATTCGCGCTCATCGTCCGGCTTTGTCGGAGGCTTTGTCGGAGAAGGCTTGTTCTGGACTTTCGTGACCCGCCGGTCGTGGCAAGGGCAATGCCACACAGAAAATAATTTAAATAATGATATGATATGGAGGAGAGAGAGGAAGGTAAAAGAAAGAAGTGATTGTTTCATGATATAACCACCCTAGGAGCGATGGGATAATTATTTTACCATTATACAATTTAATGTTATTATGTACTCCTAACTCACAAATATTTCTTTTGTTGATTGCGCAAATTTAGGATTAAATTAGTTTAAAGACAATTTTATAGACAACACATTGTTTGTTCAATCATCTCAATCATCTCAATTATATTATGTACTCCTAACTCACAAATATTTCTTCATTGATTGCACAAAGTTAGGATTAAATTATGGTAAGACAATTTTATAGACAACTCATTGTCTGTTCAGTCATCTCATGTCATATGATATTGCACGAGACTGTCTATAAGATAACACTAATGCAATTGGCTAAGATCATCATCTGATATGTACCAGTTTGCTCCACACTTGAAGTTTCATTGCAAACTTAGGGTCTCTCCGATTCAGTTGTGAGCTGTAGAAAAGTTGTCGTGAGTGGTGAGCTAAGAAAATATTTTTTTGTAACATATATGAAAAAGATTGCAACAATGGCATAGCCTGAAATGATACAAATGGGGTGCTAAGTTTAACTGAAAATAGATTGAAATTTGATTTTTAAGGACTTCTTTTCTTGAGATTATATGAGGTTCTAGATACAGGCCGGTGCTACAGCCTCGGCTCTGGCTCCGCCCATGCCTTGAAATAACTAGGAAGTCCATCCTTTTTCTTTTTTTTTCGCTCTTGAAACAATTGTAGAATTATCTCTCTAGTTTCACCTATTTGGAAAAGCAGAAAATGAAAAGTGAGATCCAAGATGCTGCAAAAATTATATTACCCGAAAATAACTGCTGAAAAAGCAGCTTCATATTCTACCCACTCAGTTGACATTTTTTGTTTAGCTGAAACACTTTTAACTTTTAAGCTCAAGTGAACAGAGACTTAACTCCTCCCTTCAGTTGATATGTACTAGTTTTGTTCCGCAAGTTTCATTGCGAGCTTAGTCCAACTCTTTCCTTTTGTCTTCTGTCAAAAAAAAAAAAAACTTTTTCCTTTTGTCATTTTGTATCATCTTGGATCTGGCAATCTTTCAACCTTACATCACATAGAAGTTTTTGCCTGACATCGCGAAACCATCTTATTTATGTTGGGTGATTTTTAGCTATCCGACACAACTAGTTGAGTTGCCGGCCATCAGAAAGCCACGAAATTAGATCAGCTGAAGGATTCTTTTTTTCTTTCTTATTAAAAAATCAGAGAAGATAAATTAAAATGAAACCAGCGAACTAGAAAGCAGATGAGTAGCCACTGATTTCTTTACAACCTTGTCTACATCTCTCAAGCTAATACATATACAACTCCAGACAATATACAGTATATACACATCACAGCTCGTTGAGGAGGATAAAAATACCAAAAAATGTACAGCTCGACTCCTTTCTTTAGGCTAATAATACCCGTGGATCGGTCAGGAGCAGCCATAGTTTTGCCGGTGATGACACACACCGATGACCGATCGTACAGCTCGATCGATCGATCAATCCATTGATCTCGAGCCGCTCGTTCCGGCGGCGGCGAAGCCCCGGATCCCGGACGACCTGAGCACGCCGTCGGCGAAGGCGAGGCGCTCGGACAGCGCCCTGACATGCTCCTGGTACTCGATGGCCTGCTCCACGGCCTCGGCCTCCAGCTCGCCGAGCTGCACGCACAGGCGCTCCTCGGCCTCCTCGGCCACGGCCAGCCGCGCCAGGGCCCCCTCCAGCTCACGCCGCAGCCGCTCCTCCCTCGCCGCCGCCTCGGCGACCGCCCTCTCCAGCTCCGCGTTCCTCCGCTTCACCTCCTCCAACGCCGGCTCCCCGCCGGCCACTTTTCTCGTCATCATGGCTACGAGATGATGATGCTGCTGCTGCTATACAAACAATGTACTCCAACGTTATTCTTGTTTCTTGTTCAAAGTTTTCAGCTGGCTTGTTGGGTTGGCTTAAAACTTTGGGCCTCTCTCTCTCCTTATATAGCCCGGAACGGCAAAAGCAATGACCAGTGAATGACGACATGAAGGCCGTCTAGGTTCAATGAACCAACCAATCCGAGAGGCGAGAGCAGAGGTGTCGGTGTACGGGTACAGCAATCATACAAGTATTTATATGGTGATTACATCCTTGGTGACCGCATCGTCACCGAGACCGATTGAGAACCATACGTCTCTCTCTCTTCCTCGTTCGTCGATCCGGCAGATTCATTACGCGATCGACGTGAATTGTGACCCATCGTTGCTTCGTTGAAGCAATGGATTGGAGACACGGAAAATCGTTTCCAGGACCACGAGCACTTCGAATTTAGTTGCATAGATCGTTGTACTTTTATGCGTGTGTGTGAGAGAGAAGTCAAATTTGGAATAAAAGTAAAAGGAACTAGACTTCTAGTCCTGTTGAAAAGTAATGTGCTGAATTTCCTTTTCGGGTGGTGTAATTTTTCGTAGACGATGGCGAAATGTGGTCCGCGTTATTCACGAGCATACGTTGTTAATTCTTCTGAGTTCTGATGGTGTACAGAACGCAAACATGACCGACTTACCGTTCAAAAAAAAAAAAACAAAATTGAGCCATGGGTCTGTTTCTCGAATTATAATAACTTGACATTATTATTATTATCATTATTTACGACATACATAGTAGTAAATTATTTTCTCGAAAGAATATGTAATATCATCTGGGTAAACAGTTGAGAGGGATCTACGCAATAGGGACGTTCTGACTTCTGACACGAGCGTGATACCTGACGTGCAAATGCAAGCGAGAGCCACAAAGTAATCAGCAAGGGACCCCAAGAGTACTACTACTTTTAGCAAAGTGACAGGATGGAGGGAGATCCGCACATTTCATCTTCCTCCCGGCTTGAACCTTGATGAATATCTGTTTGGAGCACAAGATTTAGAACAGGAGAATCCAAGTGGTGCGTGTGGACTCAACAAGAATTAACATGTGGTATTTTCCCTATGACATCCATCCATCATGTAAAAGACCAAAACGACAGGTCCTACCGGCCACACCCTTAGGGTCCCTTTGGAACACATGATTCAAGGAATATGAAAAGTATAGGAATAGGATTGGAAATTTGGAATACATATGTAGAACGTAGGTTAAAAAAACAGAAATTTAGTGAGTATTGTTGTTTGGATGGCCAACAAGAAAACATATAGTTTATAGATAGATGCAAGTGAACACTACTAGATAATTGATTTTGCAAGACACCCAAAAAATTAACCCCGCCACATCTAATGGACCGATTAACGGTGACAGATGTTTTTTATTTACCGAGGCGGACACTTTTGCCCGTCATGGAAGATTGATTAACCGTGGCGGGCAACTTAAAAATACCCACCACGGTTGTCGACATCCTAACGTGCCCGCCGCCGCGGTAAATCGATTTTCTATGGCGAGCACCTTTAAAAGCCCATCATGGAATGCAGGCTCCAAATATAAGGGAGATGAAACTCTAATGACCCAAATCCACTCTCTTTTTTCCTCACTCAACGGAAGCTGCCGAGCAGCGCTCTCTCCCTTTTCGTAGGAACTTTTCCTTATTCTTGTGTTTTTCCTATGAAATTAAACTGATTCCCTCAGGATTTCTACATTCCGAGGACTGTTGAAGCTTCCTACATTCCAAACAACATATGAAATTTCTACGTTCCAAACATATAAGATTTCTACATTCCTGAGGATTGTTGAAGCTTCCTACATTCCAAACAACATTTTAGAACCCCTTTTTAGAAACCATTCCAAAGGAAAAGATTTCTATGGATTTCTTATGAATTTCCACCGGTCCAAATAGGACATCATTGTACTCCTACTACTATATGATGAACCACAATATATGTCGGCCCATCACCACCGAAAGTGCTTTTGGAACTGTCGGTGTTTTACTGTTTTCGTAGTATAGTGGCAGTCGCTCATTTAGCATCCAAAGTTGAAAAGGTCCATTTTAGCCCTCAAATTTTTCGTTGAAGTATGGATTCCGCTTTCGAACTCCAAAACCAATTATGTGCAGCCATCCAACTATCAAAACCAAACAACTTTAGTCTTTGGCTAGTTTCAAATTGGTTCCATGTATATATATTTTTGTAAAAATTAATAAAAATAGGTAAATATCTAAATTCATAAATAAATTTTTTTAAAATAAAGAAGTACATATTTGGCAACAATTTTTTTTTTTGAACAATATAAGCTATCCATTAAAATGAATTAGCTATGATTTTTTTAGAACTTTTAATATCTTTTTATTTAAGATATAATATATTTGTTTGAAGATCTCATATTTTAAAAAATATAATTTTTAATTGTTCAAATGTACTCTTATAGAGAAATGAAAAACATAGTTGTAGATCCCAGTGAGATCTATAACCTTTTAGAGGAAATAGTTTTTTAAAAAATGAAATTTAAAAAAAAACCTTGGATGTTGACATGGTCTATACTAAAGTTATAGTTGTCAATACATTATACAACTTTTATAATTGAAAACTTTTTTATTTGAAGACATTTAGAGTCACAAATATGTGTTCTAAGGGTTTGTTTGGGACTAATCTGCTCTAATTTTTTCAAGGTTTGCTCAAGCAACTCCACTTTGAAGCAGTCCACATGGAGTTTCAGAGCAAGTGAACCTGTTTTTGACATGTAGACTAGCTCTAGCTCTAGGAACATGAGATTTCTCTAGGAAAGAATTAATATGCCCCCAAATTTTGTTTGGTATATATGTTTTGTTGTACACAGAGAATTGTAATTTAATATTTTAGAAACGGAGCAATCTCAAATAGGATCTAAGCTCTTATATTTTAAAATTTAAAATTTAGAATTTCTAAAGAGTGTTCACGTAGTTAATACCACCGTCTCCGCGAACGAAATATCAGCTCGCCAGACAGGTGAATACGTTTTCTGTCGCCTTGATGAGTGCCAAGCCTAAACATAGCAAGGCGATAAGATAAGAGGTGCGGGCACAGTGACGTCACCCCGGCCGCCGCGTCCCACGCCTCCCGTCCGGCTGTTCCGACGTTCGCAGGGTCGGCTCCGCGCCTCTCGCGGCCCTTCGCCCACGCGGGATGGCGATGTCATTCATGTCGCCCGCGCACACTCGCTCAGCTACGACAAGGGGGTCTCGCCTATCCTATAGGGTTTGCTCCATATCTCCACTCGCTCAACAACTTTGATTTGTCGCCTATCCTATATATAGATGCTCTGCCATCATCGCCTTTTTGATAGAGGTTAACCGGTTGTCTTTTTTTCTTTTACGGACAAACAAGAAGTATATTAGGTTGGGAATATATCCTGTACAACCAAGCTTCGTGTGCAACATATGCAACCACCAATTAAAACCACATGATCTAGATCCAACGGCGTTTTTTTTTTTTTTTCACTTAAACCCTCCCACCTAGATACACACGGGTTAGATCTAAAACCCCATAGGTGGAGGGGTTTAAGTGAAAAACACCGGAGACGTTGGATTCAGATCTTGTGGCCTTAATTGATGGTTGCATATGTTGCACGCGAAGCTTGGTTGTACATGATACGTATATATGTTACAAACACTTTGTAATACACTAAGTATATCCGAACCTTGTCTAAATTATACTCACACTTTGAATAACGACAAATCTCAACTCCAAACCTATATGACGGTTCATATAGATAACCGCACATGCTAACTCTCGACAAACAGTCTGAGAACACGCTTGGCGAACGGCAGAACAGATGCTCAACGGACGACCAACACTCCTGTAGGCGGAATTGAGGAACTTCTCCTTTATGCCACCGAAGAATAAAGAAGACTTATCTGAAAATAATTCTCACTAGTCCTCCATCATGGCCAGATCTAGCCACGACAAAACGAAGAAGAAACCGGAGAAAATTATTCCATGACAACGACATCATCTCCGCCTCAATGTCATTGCCCGGAAACACAAATCTCCATGTCGTCATGCCGAGTAAGTTGTTGACATTGATGTCACCCTCATCTTCATCGAGCCGTCATGGAGAACATGTATCCAACCTGTCTCTTCGCCATCGCCGGGAGGAGCAGGAGGAGATAAATCCCGACACCAAGAAACTTGGCATGGAGAAATCCTAAACCTAGACTCAATCTAAAGAAAAACTTATTAAAACAATGGATCCCCACTCCTTCCAATCTCGGGCTAGCCAAAGGAGAGAGGGAGGGAAACCAATGGTGGAACGAGAGGAGACGTGGCGGTGGCGGCTCCCCTAGGCATATCGCGCACACGGGCTGTTCCTTCGAGATGTGAAAGTTGTAGTGCCTGCTCCCAAGTGCCGCTCCTCCTGTTACTCCTGACCAGGGCGGACAGTAGTAATCCCAAGAATAACACGGGCTGGTTAACCAGGCCTTGTTTAGTTGGCAAAAATTTGTAACCCAATGTCAAAAAGTTAGAATTTGGATCTTGTAGCACGCTTTCGTTTGTTTGTGGTAAATATTATCCTACCATGGAGTAACTAGACTCAAAAGAATCGTCTCGCAATATACATCTAAATTGTGTAATTAGTGACATTTTTTTACCTAAATTGCATACTCCGTACATATATGTCTTTTGGTGTATTTAATATGATGTGATGGAGAGAGAGTGAAAAAAAACTTGGAAGTTGGGTTATAAATTTTTGCCAACTAAACAAAGCCCCAGTGTCTTGAGAACCATTTTAGGGCGTGCTTGCTTTAAGGCTCAGTCCTGCATAGCTATGATATACAATATTTTTTAGAGACCGGAGGAGGGGCTTGCGCCTCTACAGAAGAGATTTAAAAAGGAACAAAATGGTACTCCACACTTCAATAAAAACAAGCAATTCCTACTTATCGAGGAGTCAAACAGTTCAATCAGAAAAAGAGTCAAATAGTTTGAACTGCGACTCGAAATATATAAAAAATGTACTAAAACTCCATATACAAAATAAATGCCATTAGATTAGTCATAGACTATATTATTATAGATTTTTTTTTAATAACTGGGGAAAATTAATGTTAATAGTATTTATTATAACCTTGGTCAAACTCGAAAACATGTGACTAGAATGGATCCCATAATTCCATGTTTTTATAGATGGAGGGAGTACACGGTTGAGTGTTCGGCAAACTTTTTCTAGACAAAGTTCAAAAGTAGGCGACATGTGTGGTGCCGATAAGCGGTTATGACTTGTGACAATATAGTTTAGTAACTGATTTTTTTTTTTTTGGATTGACACCGCGTGCCATCCCTTCGTCGAAACATACGTATAGATCAACCTTTTGTTCATTTGTGCCTATAATCTTTCAGGAAAATATCTCTTTCCCCGATAGGATATTTGCTCGACTGTGACCTTTGAATATTTGCTGATGGGCTGCACTTATAAGACCTTTTTGAAACACTTGAATTTCGTAGGAACCACTCAAAAACTTTACAAAAAATAATTCAATTTTAAAGAAAAAAATGTTGGAATGGAGTTTTTTTTTTTTTGTTGATAATAGGAATGGAGAAATTCCTGTTACTAGGCCGGCGAAGACATAACCAGCGGCCTTAGGAGTTGGGCTTCATTTTAATCCAAAAACTCTCCTCTTACTGGGCCGGCGAAGACATAACCAGCGGCCTAATTCTCAAAATGGGCTACATTATCCATGGCAAGAGGGACGAACTGTTAGGGCTATCCTCTCCTCCCTCCTATAAAAAGCAATCTGACCGAGAGGGCGGTGCGAGCCTCTTCAGCGCCGCCGCACGGCCACACTCCGGCGGCGTCGACCAGATCGATTTCTTTCTGGTTTCTCTTTTCTTGTGTGGGTCGTGGCTTCATGGCTTCACTCTCACTCACTTGTTCGGTTATTTTCCTTTCGATTCCACCCGCTGCCGATTCTCTTTTCTCTTTTCTTTTTTTGTTCGTTGTTTTTTTTTTTGGTGCGTTCGAGCTCTCTTGCATCGGAATATCGGATCGATATCAACGAGCAACGATTCAGGCAGCCCCTTTGTCCGATTTCAATGGCAATGGAGGTGTTGCGTTGCTCGGAGAGCAAATCTTTTGATCTTCAGATCGGCTGAGGGGGAAGGTTCGCCTTCCCTCGTTGAGGCTGGTCTAGTAAGTCTTTAGAACATCCGTTTCGTTGTCTCTAAATCCTTATGCTCTAGAATTAAGATAATTTTTGCTATTCAAATTCTAATGATCTGCTCCTTCTCACGAGTCGAAGTTAACATGCTCGCCGGAGTAAAGATTTGAACGGTACAAGAACATAACAGATCGGCGTAACATTCTTGCTTTAGCCAAATACTGAAACTGCGAATGCAGTCCGTAAACGTTTTCAAGGCCACACGATTTATTTTACTGGATAAAAGAGTGAACACTGATTCAAGGGTGATTTATGTTACTGGTTAAAGGAGCAGGCACTGTTTCTCGGAAGAAACGAAATATCTAAAAGACGCAATCAAATCAAATTAGATAAAAAAGAACTGATTCAGGTGGTGCTTGCTAGATTGAATATTGAAAATTTGGAGAACCAGTGCAATTATTAACGTAGTACCAATTTCATTGCTGTACAAAAACTAATTTCTTGCAGCATCAGGAGTCACACGACTCACACCGTCAGTTTACGACATGATCTTTGTATCCACCTTGCTAGATTGATGGTATACAGAAATATACACAAAAACTACGATGCTTGATCGAATATTGAAACTGTGAATGCAGTACACAAACTCTCTCGATCAAAATTCGAATACTGAAAATTGTGAAACTAATAGCATGGAATATTGAAAATGTGATTGCAGTACACAAAAGTAGCATGAAGTGCATACTGAAAATGTAGCATGAAACGAATATTAAAATTGTGATTGCAGTACACAATAACTATCTTGCTTGATCGAATACTGAAACTGTGAAACTCCGCCTCAGCATTCAACAGCGATCTAATGAACTGTGAAACTGTTGGCTCAATATTCAACAAGGAGCTAATGATGACACGGTGAACTTTAGCTCAACATCCAACAGCGATCTTCCCTTAAAAAAAAAAAATCAGCAGCGATCTACTGATGACTCGGTGGTGGTGCTGGATATGGTTGTGGCTGACGAAGACCAAGCTGCCCATGGCGTGGCGGTGGCGGTGGCGGTGGCGGCTTACGCTGCAGCCATGGTGGAAGTGGAGGAGGATGTTGATAATGGTGCCTGGCGGGGGTGTGACGGCGATGGGGGCGCCCAGCCCACCGGCACCCTCCTCCCCAGCACAGCAATGGGCCATGTCACGGTGAACAGGGCAGCAAGGATGGTGAAGACAGCAAAGTGCTTGACCAGTCTCATGGTGGTGGCTGTGAACGTTTGCTCTCTTGAGTGATCTGGGCTGAATTTATACTAAAAACTTTGGGTTGGTGACCCAGGGTTCTGCCAGTGAAATCTCAGTCAGAGGTCCCTTGAGATCCGAACGAACACATGGATACTCAACAGCCAACGCTGAGGTCTTTGCTCGGCTTGCGCAGGTCAATGGTAATATGGCATGCATGCTAGAATAATGAAATGGCAAGGATGGTAAGCAGGCCACAACTTGGTCGTTGCCAAAGGAGCATCTGCTTCCTTCTTCTCTTCGTTTCTCTGAACTACTTGTTTAGTACATTTGTGCTAACTCCGAGGCTCTTGCCCCGCTTGACTTGACTACAGAGTGGAACTTGGGTGGTTGACTTGTTTGGAGTTGGAGGTCAAACTCACGCATGGATGCAACCAATAGGTTCTTTAGATGGGCTTGCGCAGGCCAATGCATCCAGCATGTGTTCGGTCAATGGTGATTCCGAGGTCTTCCTATGATGAACACTGTTTATTGGAACAGTAGAAAGATCTAATTATCAAAATGACGCCATAAAATCAAATTAGATAAACAAGAACTGATTCAGGAATTTTTCTTCCGCAAAACACCTAAATTGGTGTCAACCCATCTACGTTATGATAAACATGAATCTGTAGAGAAGCTGAGGTGACCATTAGGGTCGCGACGGGCGCACCTGGCGACCGCCCCCCACACCTTGCCGCCCGCCGTCGTTGGCGGCCTCGTCGACGCCGGCGGACCCCTCCCCTCCTCTCTCCCCCCTCCATCCACCTCCCTCCCCGGCATCCAAAAGTCCACCCTTCGTTGCTCCTTCAGGTGGCAAATCTGCATCTAGAGGATGTGGATCTGCCCCTTCGTCGCCGCTCCGCCCGGCCGCCGACGCGTCCGCTCCCGGCGAGCCCCCGACGGGCCCGACGGTCGGCCAGGTGTTGGCGTCGTGGGGTTCTGCAACAGCCGCCTCCGTTAGTGGGGATGCCGCCTTCGCTCGGGGGGCAATTTGGACCCCGTCGCCACAGCGTCTCCAGTGCAGGCAGCCTCGGGGCCTCCTCGGCGGGAGCTAATGCTAGCGCGCCCTCCACGTCCCCGGGCTCCCTCGCCGTGCCCTCGCCGCTGCTGGACCAGTGACTGCCGGTGCATCGTCTTTGTCGCCACCACCACCAACGAAGGCGCTGACTCGTTTCTCGCTGCCGATGGAGGATGAGTCTCTCGTCGTCATTGAGGAGGCCTCGGATGGCGAAGACGACAAGGAGGATGCCACACGCTTGTGCCGGCCCTCGTCGTCTTCCTTCTCACCGCACTCCCCACCTTTCTTCCCTGGCCACCAGCAGCCCCGTCCCACAAATTTTATGGGCCCTTGGGCCAGTAAGACAATAAGGGCCCACCGGTCACCTCTACCATGGAGAAGTCGTCCTCGTCCGTAGTGGTAGCGGAGTCAGCAGCCTGCCTGTGTTCTGGGAGTCTCTGGTCGCGATCGGCAATCGAGAACGAGAGGAATACGAGCCTATGAATTCTGAGGAATACGAGCGTTTGAATTCTGATGACGGCTGATGGGCTGACTCTTGTTGCTGATACACATCTATACACATGGGTACCTCCTCATAGCCCCCCCCAGCCTCATGGGCCCATGGGCGTCATGGGCGTCGCACAGGCTGCCCTCCCCCTAGGGACGGGCCTGGCCACCAGTCTGCCGTCCAAAGCAAGTTTCAGCGTTGGGAAGATGACCCTGGTACAAGCAGCTCCGACGACGAGCCCGCTCCTCCGACCACGTACCTGGACGCCACCCGCAAAGCTCCCCGGGGTGCGCCTCCACTGCTGGTTGTTGCTCCAGGATAAGGGTGCAAAGGGGTAACCTTTAGTTGCACCTCCGAACCTTTTGGTTCAAATATTTGTACTATCTCTCAAAAATTTGGATAGCTAGTACAAATATTTGAATTAAAAAGGTTTGAACGTGCACCTAATTGTCTTCAATTTGCACCCGTACTCCGGGAGCGCTGTAGCGTGTGACCATCTTGACTCGTTTGGTGGCCGCGAAGGCGAAGCGTCATCATCAACGTGCTGATGGCCGTGAGACAAAGCCACAGAGCGCAACCACCGTGGGGGTGCCTACCTGGTGCATGCGAGGAGGATGCAATGGTGTGACCAGTGCATCTAATGGATGAGGACTCTACTGCTGTGTGCCACGTGTGTGCTCGTACAGCGCCGCCTTGGTCCATAACGGCGGTGAGAGTCCCGGTGCACCAGCACCTCGGGCCGTGGTGCCGAACATCGGTGCTTGGCACGCCCGGGCAGCATCGCCAGGGCCCAATGTCGATGTCGACAGATTCTAGCTTGTTGAGAGTCGTCGTCGGCGTGGTCTAAGGAAAGCGGCACCCAAACGCCACCATCCCGTCGCACCGGAGCTTGCGGGCCTTTGCTTCAATTGCCTCACACACGACCCCCTCTGGTCGCTCAGTGTCGCTCCCCGTTTCGCGGCCTCTGTTGTCGGGGTACCGGCCAACAGGTAGATGCGTGCAAGCGCGGTCGCTCGCTGGTTGGCGAACGAGACACCGTCTACGCCTAAGCCTTCGTCTGTCGAGGTGTTTCGCCCCTGTCGGAGATGCGGCCGGGCGCAAGTCGCACTCGTCGCCGGGGCGTCATGTTGTGCCGATCGCGGATCAGGCACTCACGCTGTCGTCGCCTCGTTGTGTGCAGCGGGCGGCCACATCGTGCCATTTTGTGGCCACGGACTCGCATGGCCAGAAAGGGGACATCAACATTGGCGCCCATGTTCATGCGGACTGCTTTCGAGCCTGAGCCGACCCGCTAGGGTTGGAGCCCGTGCAAGCATGGTGCGCCGCGCGTGGAGTCGACCCAATGCTAGAGGAGTTCACCGCCTCGCGCTGTGAACGTCACCCGACCACTCGATGGCGTCCTCGCCCGGCTACCCCGTCGTCGTCAAATGAAGAAGCTGCCTCTCCGAGGCTGTATGACCGAGCGAGCTGCCGATGCAAATGGCCCCCGCCTCGTGGGACCGGTGGGCGAGTTGGTAGGCGTCGAGTTATCCGCTTTCTGCCACGGCGGACAAGACGTTCGTAGCTTCGTTTGCTCCTTTGCCTACTATCGAGAAAGCTATTGAACCTCCATGGTCGCCGACGCGTTGAGGTAGCGCCGGTCTACCTATGTCCGGCGTGACATCGACAGTGTGCCGAGCCTACCCTCCTCCAAAGATGATGATGAGCGTGTGGCCTGTCTCTAGGAGGAGATAGAGGCGGGGCTATGCATCCCCCTTGCCACTCCTCTAATCAAGGCTGGACCTAGGCTGGGCCGCTCCAGCATGCCAGTGTCGGTCCACTCTGCGGGGAGTGAACGCGATTGCAGCTCAACCGCGCAACAGTTCATGCACGAAGGTATTGCTTCGTAAGCTTGGCGAAGGCCGGCGATGATGCTTTGTGGACTCGAGAAATTGGGCAGAAATTCATGGCCACGTTCGGGGAGGGGGATGACTAAAAGAAAGAAGAGTTGTTTCGAGGCCCTGCTAGTGGGTTTGATCTTTCGGCCATGGAACTAAACTTGGCTGGGACTGAAAGAAGAGGAGGCCTGATAGCCTGGTAGTTACAGCTTGCTTTCTTTGTTTAATTCACGTAGCAAGTTTGCTCCAATGTAATCGCTCATGTAAGATCCAAAAGAGAAGTAGGGGTGGTGATCCCGGTAATCGTCGTGTTACCGGATCGACCATGGTTTGTAACACTCTATCTACTTAATGAAAAACACGTCTAGGCGTGCTCTTAAAAAAAGAACTGATTCAGGAGGTGCTTTGATCTTCAGATCAGCTGACAGGAGAGCTCGCCTTTCTCACTGAGGCAATTACTTTGTCCTTAAATCTCTTAATACTTTCAATTATTTTGAAGGCAAGAAAATTTGGAGAACCCCGGGCAATTACTAACGTAGTAGGATATAAACTATCCGGCTTCATCTACCCGTGGGTAGAATCGCAGACAAATTATTACAACAAGAAAAATAAAAGAGGAATGATGGAAAAATTACATCCCCAACAAAGGGCTCGAGTAGTCCTAATATAAAAACTAATTTTTTTGTAGCATCACAGCGGCACACCGTCACTTTACGACCTGATCTTTGTATCTTCTAGATTGTAACTGTGAATGCAGTACACAAACTATATTGCTTGTCGAATACTGAAACTGTGAAACTCTGGCTGATAGCTTGAAGGGAATATTGAAAATATAAAATTGCAGTGCACAAAAAGTATCTTGCTCGATGGAATACTGAAAACTGTGAAACTCTGGCTCAACATTCAACAGCGACCTAATCAACTTTAAAACTCTTGGCTCAGCATTCTGGTGGTGCTCCATATGGTTGTGGCTGACGAAAATATGGTTGTGGCTGACGAAAACCAAGCTGCCGATGGCATGGCGGTGGCGGTGGCGGTGGCGACGGAAGCGGTAGCCAATTATGGTGGCGGTGGCCAGGTTTCGGCGGTGGGGGCACCCTGCCCACCCTCCACCCCACCGCCACAGCAATGGGCCATGTCGCAGTCACGGCGAACAGAGCAGCCAGGATGGTGAAGACAGCAACCAGTCTCATGGTGGTGGTTGCGAACGTTTGATCTTGAGTGAACTGGTTAGCTGAATTTATACTAAAACTTTGGGTTGGAGACCGAGTGTTCAGTCAGCGAAATCTCACCATCTCAGTCAGAGGTCCCTTGAGATCCAAACGAACACATGGATACGCACCACTGAGCTCTTTGCTCGGCTTGCGCAGGTCAATGGCAATATGGCATGCACGCTAGAACAACGAAATGGCAAGGATGGTAAGCAGGCAACGTCTTGGCAAGTCGTTCCCAAAGGAGCATCAGTTTCCTTCTTCTCTTCCTTGTTTACATTTGTGCTAACTCCGAGACTTGACTGCAGAGTGGAACTTGGGCGGTTGACTTGTTTGGAGTTGGAGGTCATACTCACGCATGGATGCAATCAATGGGTTGGCTTGCGCAGGCCAATGCATCCAGCATGTGTTGGGTCAATGGTGATTCCGAGGTCTTCCTCTGATGAACTGATTGTCATCCGCCAATGGAAATTGTGAAGCAGTCCCTTGAAAATTTCCTCCAGACGCTAGCCATGCTACGCTAGGACAATCCGGCAATGGAATGGCAGAGATGCAAAGCAGTCCAGAAGGCTGGACTTGTGTGGAAAGGGTGTCTCATTTGCCGATTTGAAACTCCATAATGAACAATGTTCAGTGAACAGCAGTGGCGTAATGATTCACGATTCAATCTTGCAAAGCTTGATGCGAAGCCTATCCCAATTACTTAGGACTACTTGTTCGGCAGGGTTTTAGCTCCGATTCCTGCTGAAGTACACTAAGGAGCCGATGAAGCTATTTCATTTTGAAATTACATAGAAAAACGACTCTATGCTACTGTGTAAAAAAAATTCTCTAAAAATCTGAACCGCCGAGAGCAGAAACAATCCCAAACCGGACCTTTGGCATTGCAGTTCCGCACCAAGGCTTGCAACAAAATAACCTGCAGGCTGATAAGGCCAGCTAAATCAGCTGGTACAACAGCTGGTACAATAAAGTAAATTGCGCAATTGCGCCTGACCAAACAGTCTTGGACAGTAGTAGAAGCGCTGCAAAGCCGCGAGTTCTGCACAGTTAGAAATTCAATACAAAGTATAGAACGCGTTCTGGTCCTCTCCTCTGGTCCGGTGATTCAGGTGAGCAAGTTCATGAGCTGTGACAAAAGAATGGCGCAGAAATGTTGAGCAGACAAGAAGTCAGCAAACGGTGGGGTTTGGTGCTGGAAGCGCCCAAATACCTGATGAATGAATTCATGACAGATAGAGCTTGCTTACACACAGTTTGTTGAAAACGCCCAACTGAAGAACACTACAACAGGCCGGCCGGCTTACAGGAAATGGGACGCCGACGCCAACAAACCATTTTTCCCACGTCTCTATTCTCTAGAGCTAGAGAGGCCTCTCGAGTTACACTCTACAGCTACGAGCACGGCGGCGGCGGTGACGGACGATCATATGGCCTTATACTCGCCCGTGGAGTTGCCGACCTCGGCGGGGGAGGAGCCGCCACCGGTGTCCTCAAGCCAAGAGGCCGCCTCAACAGCGGCACCGGAGCTTCCGACGACGTCTGATCATGACCGGAGCCCATCGCGTTGGCACTGGCAGCGCGGCCGGTGCTCCTCTCCTCCTGCTGCCCGCTGGAACTGGAAGAGAGCAAAGCTAATGCCAGGACCAGGAGAACGCCGGCAACCAGGCGAGATGAGAGTGTCATCATGATCATCTTGGTTGCTCGACCTGAATCCTTAACTCGTTACCGCTGTCTCTAGCAAGCTGCGTAAATATCTCGTTCAACACTACTACTAATCACAGAGTCACAGAAGGAAAAGCAGACCAGATTGGCCTGTAGTCCGGAGAATGCGACAAATCTAACGTGTCCCCTTCTTCACTCACGGGTAGCAATACCACAGCACTGAGAGTGGGTGTCATGTGCCAACGTGCCATGATGTTCTCGGTATGTGTGGAACGGTGGATGATGGTCGTGCACAGCCGATCCGTGCACTGCATGACAGCATCGAGAGCGGACTCCTAACTGTGTGCGAACGCCAGCGGCGGCACCGGAACTTCTCGATTGGTTTTGGATTGTGGAAGCGTGTGACAAAATCGACAGACCGCACTCCCATGAGGCCACGAGGGAACTGTCCTTGACGACGTGCATTCATGCCTGATTGCATGTGTTCCTCGTGTTGTCGGTGGGAAATTCGGTGAATAATGACTTGCCCGATCGTACGTCATTGACATATACTCCCTCCGTCCCTTTATGTGTGTCGCCCGTAAAACGCGTGTTTATGGGGGAAACATGGTTTTCTAGAGACAAACATTTAGGGACGAGGGAAAGAACTACTGTCTGGATCTGGTGGTGCACGGATCTGGTTCACAGTGAGCCCGCTTGTCATCCTACTGCTCATGTGCCAATTGAATCCATTGCCCTACCGTGGGGCAGCTCCCTCACCCGAAGCACCACTTTTTTTTTGCGCGCGCGCTTTTGAATTTGAACTTCGACAGTGGTGTCTGGTGTGTAGGGAGGAGGAAGAAGAACAGCTTTCAGACATTGAAGCTAGCTAGCACAAACGATAAAAGAATGGCATTGAAATGTTGAGGAGCCAAGACGGAAATATAAATCAGAGAATGGTGATTCGCGCTGAAAGCACCTAAGTAATCCAAGACCAAATACGATGGAGGTTACATGGTTGGTTGAAAACTCCAACTGAGAAGAACACTACAACGGGCAAACAGGAGATGGGACACCGACAAACCGTTCTCCCGAGTTGCTAGAAAACTACTAGCATGGCGGTGGCAGTGGCGGCGGCGGCGGTGACGGACGAGACCGACTCCCCCGTGGAGTTGCCGACCTCGGCGGGGGCGGAGCCGCCGTCGGTATCCTCAAGCCAAGAGGCCTCCTCAAGGGTAGCACCGGAGCTTCCAACGTGTGATCACGAGCTGATGAGCGCATCGTGCTCCTCTCGTCTGCGCTGGAACAGAGCAGAGCTAATGCCACGACCAGGACAACGCCGGCAACCAGGCGAGATGAGAGTGCCATGTTGGTTGCTCCTGCTCGCCCTCAAGACCTCAACTCGATGTTATGGCTCTCTCTAGCTACTAGCATAAAAGGAGAAGCATATCAGGCTGACCTGTAGTCCATGGAGTGCGACAAAATCAGACGTGGCTCACGGGGGTGCGCTCTCTGCTTGAACGAGCTGCTCGTGTGCCATGCCAAACTATGGATTATCGAGAGCGGTAGGTATCCTAATTCTGTGTACGAGCGCCAGCATGGCATTCACTGGATGGTAGGCAGGGCAGCTTCCCTGCTGTTCACGGTGATACGAGGAGCTCACTTCAACATGAAAATTTTAGTTTGGAATACATTCTGCAGGATGGTTTGACTGGGATTTGTAGGTGAATTCACATGCAGATTAATTTCGCCGTTGAGATTGCCGCCGGCTCGTGGATAAAAATCAAAGGGCCGTTGCCTTTGGCAGACCAAATGCATCTAGTGCTAGTGTTTGATACACAAATCCGAGGTTTTTGTGAGTTGAAATAAGTGGTCATCCAGCGACAGTGTAAACAAACACATTGCGGTGTCAGTGCACACTACGAAATTCAGTCAAATGCGTTCTGCAGATTCTTGGGGGTCGGAATTCGGATAAACAAGATCAAGTCCTGACTCCTGACTGCTTTATTCTAGTAATAAAAATATCGACATACCTAGTACACATAAGATTGCTTCAGACGGTGTGCATCATGCAGGAGGGCAAGAATCCTACCATCTGCTTGAAGGACCGAAGGACAGCTACGAGCATGGCGGCGGCGGCGGCGGCGGCGGATGCAATGGCTCGCTACGACCCCGTAGAGGTGACGACTGGGGCGGTGGCGGAGATGCAGGTATCCTCAGGCCAAGGGGTCTCCACGGAGGCTCCGGAGCTTCTTGACGGTGACCATGGCGACCAGAACCTGGCGTTGGCGGCAGCGGTGGCTGTGGCTGTGCCGATGTGTGGCAAGCCGGTGCCGGCCCCTGCCCGGTCATGGTGCACCTCGGCTCGGCAGCCGATGAGATCAAAGCGAGCGCTAGGATCACCAGAGCTCGGGCAACAACAAGACGATACGAGGGCGCCATCTCTTCGATGTGATCGATGTAGCCTCTGTAGGTGTAAGTGTATTAAGGCTGTGCTGAAATTGGTTTTGGGTTGTGGAGATGTCACAAAATTGGCCGCCGCAGTTCTAGCCTTCTTTGTTGACCCACCCACGTGAGTGCTCTGAATGAGGCGTTTAATAACTCGTACGGTACGGCCATGACCATGCCATTGACCTGCATGCCATGACTACTGATTCCTGTCCTCCTCGTGTTGCTGTCGCGCTACCAGCACCTCTGATCCGTGAAGTGAATGCCACCGCGCGTTTCACGCAGGCTGTAGTAGAGAGAGCGCATTGGCACAATTTGTTTTTCTGAAATCTCAGGTGGTAGTGGTACAGCAAAAATCACACACACTCTACGTAAACAGTCACCACCCACAACACAAAGTAAGCCAACACGCTAGCTATGACGAGCAAGGCGGCGGTGGCGGCAAAGGCATCCGATAATTCACGAGACGCGCGGGCCGCGGCGAGGGCGGAGCCGGTGCGGTCCTCTGCACACCAAGATATCTCGGCGGCAGCGGGGCTTCTCCACGCTGATCTTGGTGACCAGCAGGGCATGGCGGCGGGGGCGGCGACGATACGGACGCCGGAGGCGACGACGACGCCTGGTATGGTGGAGCCTGCCCCTGTTGCTGACCTGAGCCCATCGCGTCGGCGACGGCGACATCGTAGCGCCTGGGGCTCCGCTGCTCGGCGTCTGAACGGGACAGAGGTACTGCTGCCAGGAGCATGAGAGCTCCGGCGACCAACCGGGCAGCGGAAAGTGCCATATTGGTGTCCGGTGATGATGCTTTGAACTTCTCCCGTGGGGAATGGCTGATGGCCTCGATGCGCTCTGAACTTATATATTGGAATATATGGAATATATTGGAAGGATTCCTGGACAAAAAGGAGGAGACCAGATTGGCTGGCACGCTGGAAATGTGGCAAATTCGGTGAATGACCTGCCCACTGGTACGGCATTGACATGTAACTACCGTCGTCTTGTGGTGGTGCATAAATCTGGTTCAGTGATCATGCTTGTCATCTAGTCCTCCTTCTGCTGCTTTTTCTGGTGTGGTGTGCCAAATGAATCGATTGCCCTGCCGTGGGGTAGCTGAGTTTGAATTTGAGCTTTGTACATCTGGGCGTGAGGTGCATGTGCGCTCGGGCTCCGAGCCAGCCGCGGCCCACCCGTGCGAAATGGACCGGGCCGGGTGCCTTTGGTCGCGGCCTCATACCCCAGCAAGTGCAAATCGGCTGGATTCGGCACAAACTTGAAAAATGTTGAGAAACAAAGACTAACAACAACAGTGTATGAACAATGGTGCTCAAATTTATGAAGAGGAGGAGGAATGTCAAAGTTTCAAACACTGTAATTTTGTTTGCTTTCACCATGACCTCTCTATAAATAGGAGGTCCCTTAAACATACGTCAGCAAGTGAAAAGTGAAATGCAGAGAATTTCTTTATCCTTACATCCTGTTTGTTCTAGTGCTTGTGAATGTTCTTGTGTGATCCAGAGAACGTGACTTCTAAAAAAAAAAAAAAAACCTTGGCAAAGATAAACTTGCGCGCCTACAGCCAGCTTTGTTATGTACATCCGCGAACGCACGCACAAGGTACCACTTGTCCCGTTTAGCTTCTCGATCGGCTTACGGCAAGGTTACGTTGTCACGCGACGCCTCCTTGTTCTGCACCAGCAGCGCCGCCGACTTCTCCGATACCGTCCACTGACGGCCGATCGGGCGGCGGCGGCGGCGGTCGGGAACGCCGCCAGTCGTGAACCTTCTTGTTCGGTATTGGCTGCCCAACCCCGGACCCGGAGCCTCCAGCACCGCCGTGGTGCCCCCGCGGCCGGGCGTGCGACTTCTTGTGGTGGTGACCAGCAATCAACTCCTCAACGACACTGTGGTCGTCGCGGTGGAAGCTGCCGGCGGAGCTCGTGACGGCGCCTGTCGCAGCCTCGTCGTGGCTCCAGTAAGCCAGGCGGTAGATGATGAGCGCGGCGAGCCCCGCGGCCACCACCGCGAGCGCGAGGAGGAGCGTGCGTGGTCGGAGTCGGAGCCCCGTCGTTCCTCTCCTCATTTTTACGTACGGTCGCGTGATCTTCCTAAACTTCTCAGCCTGTCTGTAGACTTGGCCACCCACCCCGATCCTCTACATATGTGTGCTGATCCTCTACGGTAAGCTTGGTCACTTGTGGCCCTTGCTCTGGGCTGAGCGAAGCAAGCAGGTGCCGTAGAACGACGGCGAGAAATGTTGGCACGGTGGACGGAGGCGTTGCCGTAAAGCTACCAAAACGAAGCCGAAAAAGGCGGTCCGGTTCGGAAAAGGCCGCCGGCCGCCGCCCACGGTCGGTCCATCTTTCGCCTGCCTGTTCCGTGTGGCTGGCCTTTGGTGCGGCACCGTCCCCGTCGTCCCCTGGCCCGGCTGGCCGGCTGGCCCCGTCCACTTTCGTGTCATGTGCTCATTTTTTCTTCTCTTCCAATCCTACTGTCAACTACCAACCAGAGCACTGACACTGACAGCGCAAGGCGTAAAAGGAAACGGTGCGCTGGGATGCTTGGAAAAGCTATGCAATATATACGCGACGGGCGATTTGTGACGTGGACTCCTTGACAACGGCAGCTGGATTTGGGCTTTGCCAACACAGCAAAATTGCTATACATTTTCTTAAGCGTACCAAAGCGCTCATTTGTATGGAGATTTAGGAAGCCAATTGCTCAGTCAGTGCTGTAACTTTGTTTCTGAAAAATAAATGAAGTTTTCGTTTTTCATAAACAAAAAAGTTTTTTTTTTTTTTTTAAAAAAGGCCAATGGGTCGAATGGACTGATGCATAGTAAACCAACCCAAATAGGTTAAAATATTAAATGATGTAAATTACTTAGGGGGTGTTTGGTTGGCTACCACCGGCAACCACGCCACAACCGTGGTTCGTCATGAGATTCGAGCCATTTGTTTGGTTGGTTCTTTAAATAAGGTTGTCACATCTTTTCTTAGCAAAAATGTCGCCACACAGTGGGCTAAGGACCAAATCGGCGAATAGAGGGCGCGGAGGGGGTGTTGAATGAGAGCCGTAAATTTTTCTTTCGAAACTATTTAGGCGGTTGTCTCAATCGAGATGTCCACAATCCAAATGATTGAGTGGATGTTTCTAAATGGTACACCTTAAACAAGACCACACACTACCGGCGAGAAAGAATTCGAACCAAAGGAAAGAAAATGAGATACTCGGCTCCTATAGAGAAGAAAAAGCGAGTTCTCAAATCTAAAATACCTAGAAAATCATTGCAAAAAAATCGAACTCAATTTGGAGATCAAACGGACACACAAGCCGTGCCACACTTTAGCGTGGTTTCCATGGCCGGAAGCTAAACATCCCCATAGAACGGAGTAGTTTACTGATTATTAATTAACCAAATGGCTTGTCTGGTTGTACCTTTGCTGTACAGATTGTTGTATATGAAGCATTTTCCTACAAATTGTTGTCTTCTCTCTATTTTGTAAAGTGATGGTTAAAAATCTTCCAATCTTATTTAAAGAAGCAGGAGCAAATTTTTGAGTTAAAGAAAAATTCGAACTTACAGCTCCTCTGCCTTCCCTTGATGAACACATGGAAATTGAAATCGCAACAAATCAAATGAAAACATGATACACCATGGTAGGGCGGTCCCAAGTGGGACGCTATCCACCGGGGTTCAAATCCCTCTGTCTTCGCACCTTTTCTTGGGGATTTTTCCGGATTTCGGCGTTATGCGTTAAGTGGTAGCGGCGTTCCGTCGACGGCGCGCGCCGATGGTGACTTCGGTAATCTTCGAATCTGCCGGGTCTTCGGTCGCCCTGGAGCTTCATAGGGGTAGGGTTTTGCGTGCGTGTGTTCATAGGGGTGAAGTATGCGTGCGTGTTGTGGCGTCTACGTTAGACTTGTATCATTCTCAAAAAAAAAAAAAACTGAAACAGAAAAGAAAAAGAAAGAAATGTGATTCTCTATGGTGTGCCCCAGCCCAGGTGGGCAAATTATTCCGCGTTGGCACGGCCGCCCTCCCCAACTTTCCAGGGCGGCACCGGCCTCCTTTACACCTCATTCCCACCGCCACCGTTGCCACTCCAGCACGCTCTCGCCGTCGCGACGCTCCTATATCTCGCGCCTCTCGCCTCCCCACTCTTTCTCCATCCGCCCGCTCGCCTCCCTGCTACGCTTCGTGCCGCCGCCGCAACCTCTTCCTTCCCCCCGTTCCAGGTGAGCGAATCCAGGGGCCCTTGCCGTACTTCTTTAATGCTGCTGTTTCTTGTTGCTCTAGAGGACTGGAGGCTGGCTGGGTGATAGTAGGATGCACTGGGGTCTGGGGGGGTTCGCTGGTTGTATCATGTTCTGGCTGGTTGGCTGTTAGGTGCTGGATCCGTAGTAGGAGTAAGGTTCGTCAAAGTTGCTGAGACTTTGCTGGTGACCTGTGGGCTGTGGATGCTTCGATCCTGTGTTTCAGTGTTTATGTTAAGGTGGCTAAGTAGTATTCCACTAGATCTCTTTGTAAATTTTCGGTGTTGATATTAGCCTGTGGTAATGGATCCGTAGTTGTTCTACAGGGCTCGTTGTGATTAGAATTTATAGAAAGCAAATATGTGATCTTCATGTTTAGAGTCGTTTAATGACCACGAAACTGTATTGGTTCTCATTTGATCTTCCGGAACTATGGCGTTATTTTTTTATTGCTTTTATAGTTCCATCTTGCTATAAAAATATTTGGTGAAGTCTGTGCTGCTGTAGAACAGTATAGGCTTATAGATGCTACCAAAAAAAAAACAGTATAGGCATAGCCAAATGTTGCTTCAAGATTTCTTAAATGTTCGAAAATGTTATGTGACTCATGTCTACAAATCATGAGATGGAAGTCTTTTCCCCAAAGTGGAAGGGTCATGAAGTTTGTGTGTTGAGCATCGATGCACATGTGCTCGATTCCTTGAGTTGTCTACTGTGAAATGCATCAAATGCTTTCTGATCGTCAGTTGTGAGGAATCGTATGCCCGCTTTCGGTTACTCAGTAAAACCTGTAGAAATCAAGCAGCATCAGCTGCCGCAGCTGTGGTAGAACCATAGAAGTGCAGCTGAGCAGAGCAACTTTGTTTTCAGTTGTTAGGAAATCACAACTTTGTTTTCAGTAATTGACCATGTGTTTAACTAAATCTTCAGGAACTGGTGTCATTCCTTGTGCTATTGCAAAAGCGTTTGCGTGTGTTGGAGTATAGATGCTCCAGACTCCAGATCAGCCTGACTTTTTGTATATTTACAACTAATATAAAACTAATGGTTTAATATAGCTGGAAATATGTAAATTAATTATTTAGTTGGACAATGGATTTTATTCTTGTCTGATTAGCTTGTGGTTTGGTTTCGTGCTCGATAAATATTAGTACTCAATGGGAATATAGAAGCCATTTAGCCTCCTTTTCTGAGTCAATAGATAATAGCCTGTTAAGATGTGACCCATGTCTTCTGTTGGGAGTAGGCACATCAGCCTTTTCTCTCTTACATAATTAGCGCATATTAGTCTACAGTCTTGGTAAATGCTTCTCCTGATAAATTGTTTTCATTAATGCAGATTACAGGCCATTTAACATAAATGGCTGACTCAGAGGACATTCAGCCCCTAGTCTGTGACAATGGAACCGGAATGGTCAAGGTAATTGTGGTCACTTGGCATCATATTCTCTACTGATTCCTATTTTTCCAGACAGCTTTTTTATAATTTGATTTTTAGTCAATGCTAAGCATTTTCCCATCTCTTATAGGCTGGCTTTGCTGGAGATGATGCTCCCCGTGCTGTTTTCCCAAGTATAGTTGGCCGTCCCACGCCACACTGGTGTCATGGTTGGGATGGGACAGAAGGATGCTTATGTTGGTGATGAGGCCCAATCCAAGAGGGGTATCCTGACTTTGAAGTACCCCATCGAGCATGGAATTGTAAGCAACTGGGATGATATGGAAAAGATCTGGCATCACACCTTCTACAATGAGCTTCGTGTAGCACCAGAAGAGCATCCAGTTCTTCTTACAGAGGCTCCTCTTAACCCTAAGGCTAACAGGGAAAAAGATGACACAAATCATGTTTGAAACCTTCAGTGTTCCTGCTATGTATGTTGCCATTCAAGCTGTCCTTTCCCTATATGCTAGTGGCCGTACCACTGGTAAGTGATCAAATAATCAGCATTTTACTGTGTGCATTAATTTTGCTGCTCTGAAATCTTAATCTTGTGGGAACAAATTGACCAATGGTGAAATGTCATACTGCAGACCAAAAATTGCTCAAACCAATTCTAATTCACTAGAATCTTCTGCAAAAGAACACCGAACAATCTTCTTTATCATTGCTGCAATAAATGATTTGAGGATAGAAATGGATAGAAAGATTTTTGTTTTTGTTTCATTTAGTTGCTCAATGCACATTGGGATTTTGTTTTGGTTGACAGGTATCGTCCTGGATTCTGGAGATGGTGTCAGTCACACTGTCCCAATCTATGAAGGCTACGCCCTCCCACATGCCATTCTTCGCCTCGATCTTGCTGGTAGGGACCTCACTGATTCCCTCATGAAGATCCTGACGGAGAGGGGCTACTCTTTCACAACCACTGCCGAAGCGGGAAATTGTCCGTGACATCAAGGAAAAGCTTGCATATGTTGCACTTCGACTATGAACAAGAACTGGAGACCGCCAAGAGCAGCTCATCAGTTGAGAAGAGCTATGAGCTGCCTGATGGGCAAGTGATCACCATAGGTGCAGAGCGTTTCAGATGCCCAGAGGTGCTCTTCCAGCCATCCTTCATCGGTATGGAAGCTCCAGGAATCCACGAGACAACCTACAACTCCATCATGAAGTGCGACGTCGATATCAGAAAGGACCTGTACGGCAACATTGTCCTCAGTGGTGGATCCACCATGTTCCCTGGCATCGCTGACCGCATGAGCAAGGAGATCACCGCGCTCGCACCAAGCAGCATGAAGATCAAGGTCGTTGCTCCGCCAGAGAGGAAGTACAGTGTCTGGATCGGAGGATCAATCCTTGCATCCCTGAGCACATTCCAGCAGGTAACACAAGTTTTCCAGCGGATATTCCGTATCCACTATCTAAGTTTATTTGTGAAGCTGACATTAAGTTCTTTTCCCTGTGCAGATGTGGATCTCAAGGGCTGAGTATGAAGAGTCTGGTCCAGCTATTGTCCACAGGAAGTGCTTCTAGACGTCACCTAGCCTTATTGTCCTCGTGGAAATATATATCTTTGTTTGATGACATATCTATGGGTGATCGCTCTGCTATATCTCGCAGTTTTGTGTATGCAATATATATCCATAGATCCTGTAACATTGTGGAGGCAGCTGGGCATTGTACGAAGTATGTAGTTTGGTTTGATGTATATTGATTGTGTTATTACTTATTACTCGATTCTAAGGTTTTTTTTATGAACGATTCTAAGGGTTTTTGGATACCAGAAATGTGCATGATTCTTTTGATTGTTCAGAGAAAGGCTAAACAACACTCGTTGTTTCTCTTCTTCTCCACACTCGATTCCATCTCGCAGCAAATCTGGCGTCTCCCTCTCCTCTTCTCCAAGTCAGCGGCCTTGTAGATGCGTTCATTCTCTGGGCACCGGCACTTGTCCTCCTTACATTCGCCGCGTATGGGGATCTCGCAGCCAGCGCCCAGCGATAGATTTCCACCCCCGGTCCGTTTGTCCGGGCGGGCGGGGCCGGTCCGGCGCAGGCGGCGCCGTCGGCGAGGGAATCGCAGCGCAGGAGGAGAGGAGTCGTCGGTGTTGCGAAAGTCGCGGAAGAAAGGCGGCCGAGGTCACCGGAAGAAACGGGAGGTGCGTATAAAAGTTTTTTTTCAACTTATAATTGCTGATTATATCAGGATTGCTCCATGCTTAGATTCTTTGACCGCAACTTATGAGAAAATATCCTGATCATATATATTTGGTTGACGCAACTATACGCAACTATGAAAGGGAGCAGATGGGATAGGATCAGCAGCACCACAGCCACAGCTAGTCTGGAAACTAAAATTCTCATGGGATCCCCTGACTTTTCCTAGGGTGACCAATTCATAGATTTTTGTTTTAGTTCTCCACGAGAAGCTTTCCATCCAGTGTTTAGCTTCCCTTTTAACTCGTCAACGACATTTCTATGATCCTAGGGTGACCAATTCATAGATTTCTATGACACTCATCAGAAGTCTTCAGTCTTCACCACGTGAATATACACGGCGTTGGAGCAACTTGACCAGCGCGGCCTTATTTTTCTTTTTAGTCTCTCTCGTTAATCTCATCTCATTTCTATGATCCAATCATTCATCGTTTCTTCCTCGATCTTTCCTTCACGAGTTGATCCTTGAACGCGGGAGGTCTCAGGACTCAGGAGTGATGATCTACTGATTCCCACTATCCAAGAAATCTCCAGCATGTCCAAGCCAACCTCACCCTCCTCTTTGCAAAGCAGGGCAAGCACACCAATGGGTTTCTTTCCAATCCACAGAATCATCTTGCTGTGTTTTTGTTCGTCTAGCTTATTGCCTTCTCCTGTATCATCAGACAGCCGCCTTCTTCCCAACAGACCGCTCACCCTTGGAAGCACACTCATCTCCGATGATGGCACTTTTGCGCTGGGTTTCTTCTCCCCATCCAACTCTACCCAAAAACACTACTATGTTGGTATATGGTACAACAACATTCCCAAGGACAACGTTGTGTGGGTTGCCAATCGTGCAACGCCAGTCACCGACCCTTCCTCTGCAACACTTGCCCTGACAAATACATCCAATCTTGTTTTGTCCAGTACTAGCGGCCAGATGCTTTGGATGACAAACACCAGCGCTGCATCGGAGACCACCGCTGGAGAGGCCACGCTTGACAACACTGGGAATTTCATCCTTCGGACATCAGAGGGCGTTGTCTTATGGCAAAGCTTCAACTACCCGACTGACACTCTTCTGCCTGGCATGAAATTTAGAGCCACCCACAATAGACATGCACCGCAACGGCTGGTTTCTTGGAAGGGCCCCCAAGACCCAGCCCCGGGCAGCTTCTCCTACGGTGCAGATCCTGATGGGTTCCTGCAGCGCTTTGTCTGGAATGGCTCGAGACCATACCGGAGAAGTCCAGTGTGGTATAGCTTCTTGTTAGTTGGGCCATATATGGGAAGTATCAAGTCCGCTGTCTACTTCACAGTAAGCCGTGATGACGGTGAGATCTATATGTCCTTTGGCATACCTGGTGACTCCTCATTGTCAACTGTCATCAAGATCAAAATGGATTACTCTGGAAAGATAGAAATCCTGGTCTGGAATAGCAGCATTTTGGAGTGGGATGTCCTGGATTCAGAGCCTAGCCATGAATGCAATACATATGGATATTGCGGTCCGTTTGGGTACTGTGACAACACAGAGCCTAATGTGACATGCAAGTGTCTCAACAGTTTCGAGCCAACAAGCAACAAAGGCACAAGCAATGGAAGGTTTGCGGAAGGATGCAGACGCCAGGATACAGTAAGATGTGGTCAAGAAAATACAAGTTTCTTAACTTTGACGGACATGAAGATTCCCGACAAGTTCGTGTATGTCAAGAATAGAAGCTTTGACGAATGCACAGCAGAATGCGCTAGCAACTGCTCCTGCACAGGTTACGCTTATGCCAATATGGGTACCACGGCTATCAACGGGGATGACACAAGGTGCCTATTATGGATGGGAGATTTGATTGACACAGAGAAGGGTCTTGGAGAAGGAGAAAATCTTTACATTCGAGTAAACAGATCAAGTGGTACTGCTTCTCTTTCTTTCTCTGCTCCATACAGCATCACCAGCATGGATAAGCTCTAAATAATAATTAGTGGCAGCAAAGAAAACAGAGTTGACCTAAGATTTCATAATACCTGGTATATATGAGTTTAAAGAGGATAAAAGGTGCATTCATTTTGACCATATTGTCTGTTTAAAAAATATAAAAAAGTACTCAAGGTGGCTTGTTTAAGAAAAAAGGTCGGTGAAACTTATGTTTGTTGATTGCCATCATTAAGGTGACCAGTTCAGACAAAACACTGCAATTCCACAAGTGCCTATATTAACTTCATGGCTGCATAGAGTTGGCTTAAGTTGAAGTAAATTACAGTCTTATAAGGGCGCATTCATGTGTTGGCTTATGTTATTTGCACCTTTGTTTATATTGTACATCTCGATAAGCAAACTATATGATAACAGAATCAACACTTGTGATAAAAAGAAATTTAAGATATTTTAAACATCAAGCAAAATTTTCCTCGCCCAATGCTAATATAGTGCCAGACTAAGTAATGTGACTGTTCATGTGGTTTTGCATGTACATTCATACCTGTGAGAAATATTTGGTTTGCTGTCTAATTAAGCACAATTTATTATCCCTTTTATGTGTCAATTTTGGACAGATAAAAAGAGTTGGAGCAATATACTGAAAATTACTCTGCCAGTTGTATCAAGTTTGCTCATACTCGTATTCATATGTCTTGTTTGGATTTGTAATTCCCGAGGTACAAGTTCCCTACTTTTGTTGTGTATTTTCCCCAGGAATATGTTTCCATATGTTCTCTATTTCATATGCGTTCCTCTTTTATTATCTTTAACATAGTATCATTATTCCCGTCAGTCATCAAACAAAGAAATATAAGAAAACTTGGAAGAAGATAATATCAGGAGTTTCGAGCATTTCTGGTGAACTTAGGGATGGAAAATTTCCCTCTTTTAGCTTCCCAGAGATTCTACTAGCAACAAACAATTTTTCTAGCTCCAACATGCTTGGGCATGGAGGTTTTCGGGCATGTTTATAAGGTAATGAGTAATCTTTTCTTATAGTAGAAAATCGTTGCATTTCCTATTTGGTTTTGGTCTAAGAGGTATGCGATTGTGCAGGGAACATTAGGATGTGGTAAAACAATTGCTGTGAAAAGGCTTAGTAAGGGTTCTGGCCAGGGGTATTGGAGTTCACAAATGAAGTAATTCTCATTGCAAAGTTGCAGCACAGAAACCTAGTTAAACTTCTTGGTTTCTGCATTCATGGAGATGAGAAACTACTGATATATGAATACTTATCAAACAAAAGTTTGGATGCCTTTCTTTTCAGTATGTTCTACTTTTTCTTGCTAAATTTCAGTAATTAATTGAATCAACAAGCATGGCTGATGTTATCCGTCAATTTGTGCCACTGCTGGCAGATCCCAGAAGAAAACCATCGCTTGATTGGTCAACAAGATTCAATATAATCTTAGGGATAGCTAGAGGACTTCTTTACCTTCATCAAGATTCGAGGCTGAAGATAATCCACAGGGATCTCAAAGCAAGCAACATATTATTGGATGATGAAATGAGCCCCAAGATATCTGATTTTGGTATGGCAAGAATTTTTATGGCAAACAGCAACAAGGAAACACCAACCGCGTTGTTGGCACATAGTGAGTGATGCATATAACATTAATGAGCTTTTACGATATAACAATACTGTTATTGTGGTTGAACTAAAAATAAGTTGGGTTTTTAATAATGGGTCAATATTTTAAACAGTGGTTATATGTCGCCTGAATATGCTTTGGAAGGTGTGTTTTCTGTCAAGTCTGATGTGTATAGCTTTGGAGTTTTAGTTCTAGAGATTGTGAATGGCTCAAAGATCAACTCTATGCACATGACAGAAGTTTACCCCAACCTTATAGCCTATGTAAGTATTACAGAATACTCAAATAACTGCAATTTATTGTAGATTTGTATCTTTATGGATGGGATATGCTCAATGCAGGCTTGGAGCTTATGGAAGGATGGGAACGCATAAAAGAATTTGTTGACCCATCCATTGTGGATAGTTGTTCACTTGATGAGACTTCACGGTGCATTCATTTTGGGCTCTTGTGTGTTCAAGACAACCCAGATGCTCGGCCACTCATGTCATCAATTGTGTCTATTCTGGAGAATGGAGACACATCACTTCCACCACCAAAACAGCCAATATATTTTGCAGAAAGAAATTATGGAACTAACGGAGCAGCAGAAGCTATTGTAAATACTGCAAATACTATGAGTGTTACAGCGTTGGAGGGACGCTAGAAGTATTATTCCTGCAAATACCAAATGATAAGCTTGGCTATTTTTTTTAACACATCAGAAAGCAACATTTGTAATGTGGGATTCTTCTTGGTGTAGAAGTGTAGAAGCATCATTTGTAATTGAATCTTTTAAACATAATATAAGCGGTAGCTTAGTGTGTTCCTGCCTCGATGGCTTCCATATCAGATGGGAGAAATGTAAAAGTAACATGATTAGTGGAATGGTTGATTACATTGCTGAGCCTTGTGGCTGAATTATATAGCCAAGGGTGATATCCCCGATTATACTCGACTATGTGTTCTCTATAAAGAGGCCCATCGTTAAGAAATTCCAAATGCTTTCAATATACCATGCTTAAAGCAGATACCTGATCCCCCAGCATAGTAAAATATTTGTAATGTGGGATTGTTGCATACTCCAGTTCTCATGAAACTCTAGATGGGGACTGTATCAAGTGCCAGTAATTCATAATAGTGAGTACTATACTTTTCGGCTAGGCCCTTTCTTGTTTGACACAGTAGGGATTTCTCTATAACCAATAAAAAACTGCACAATCGTAGCAAAACGATTATGTATATGCTTTCAGTTTTTTTTTAATGAACATTGAAGTCTGACCAAACAGTTGTTAATTGTGTGTGGCAGAACCAGATGAATGTTGTGTATAACAGTAGAAGTATAGTCGTATAGAAACCCGTACGACTCATACATACAACTTGGTTAATTGTACCTCAAACCACAGATGGGTGCGACGTGCGAGAGAACAGCACAGCTGTCCTGCTGCCGTGTGCAGCCGCCTCGGCCCTCGGCCTGCTGGCAGCTCCCCTCGGTTCTGTCTCTCCATCGCTGCGGCTCCCCTCTGGCCTTTGTCTCGCTGGCTTGCGCGAACCGCGAACGGTGCCCCGGGACGACAAGCATCGCGGTCCATTGTTTATTCGCCAAGCTGGCCACTCGGCAAATCCTGCCCGCCTTTGGGTTCGGGGCTTCGGGCAGCAGCGGGCAGCAGCCAGAGCCAGATGGCTGGTGGCTGGCCAGGTTTCTGGTTTGAGAAAGTCCGCCGGTTTGGCCGCACGGCCGGCCGGCCTCAAACAAAACAGAGGCCCCGGCATACCGGAACTGGGACGAGGTTGTTTGACAGTTCACTCGCGCCTTATCCCAATTTCGCGCTCGACACGACCAATCCCGTCAGCGCTGCGCTTCGCCAACCTCTCATTGACAAGAAGAATATGTCCCCTATCGGCAGAGCTGTCCCCAACTGAACTCTTTGTCGTACGCCACGAGTCAACTCCATGGTGCCCCTGCCGCTACTGGACAGTGGACACTGGCTGGGTGGTCTCCACTTGTTTTGCTCGCATGCCGGATGCCCAAAACAGCAGCACGGCCGGCGCCAACCCGCCTGTGACTCCAACCATTTCTTTGCCTCAACTTGCAACCACCGCCTCCGCCGCCTGCCGTCCAATATATGTTGCCGTCCTTGTCCCGGACGTTCCACTCACGATCACAGTCACATCAGGAAAGCAAGCACCCAACTCGCAAGTCAGAATGCACTTGACGCTCAGCCCTGCGAGGAAGGCGGCGGCGCCGCTCGCGGCGGCGCACACGCGGTCCGCGAGCGAGCCGTGCCACCCGGCGCTCGCGCGCCTCCACGGCACCGTCCGCGCGCTCAGGGCGTGGTCCAGGGCCAGCTGCGGCGCTTCCTCCACTGGCCACGGCCTCGCGCTCCTGGACGCTGTCCTGGCCGCGCTCGGCGACCTGCTCGCCACGCCACGGGCCGCGGCGGCGCTCCACGCCGCCGACGCCGACAACGACCAGGCCCTGGACGGCCTCCTGGTGCTCGCGGACGCGTACGGGACGTTCGAGTCGGCGCTGCTCGCGGGGAAGCAGGCCCTGGCGGACGCGCAGGCCGGCGCCCGCCGCGGGGACGGCGCGGCGGTATGCGCGTCGGAGCGCGCGCGCGCAGGCGGACCGAGAAGGAGCTGCACCGCCTCGCCGCCGCGATGCGGCGGCACGCGTCGAGGAGCGCGGCGGTGCCGGTGCCCAGCTCGGCGGACGCTGAAATGGTCGGCGCGGTGGCGGAGGGGCGGCCGTGGCCGCGGCGGAGGCCTCGGCGGTCGTCTTCTCCGGGTGCGCGGCCTTGTCGCCGGACGTGTCGGACATGGTGCGGACGGTGGCTTCGCACGGGTGGCTGGCGAGGCTGGGCGTCGCGCCAGGGGCCATTAAAGTAGCGCCGGGGATGGCGCCAGCGGCATTGCAAAGGCTGGAGGAGCTAGAGGGCCGCATTGCCGAGATGGAGAGCGAGAGCGAGAAGGTGTTCAGGAGGCTGCTGCAGGCTAGAGTTCTGCTCCTCAACATACATAATCCCTTGTAATTACTGGACTGTGTTTCAGTCAAGATTTCAGATGATTAAACTAGGAAATGTGCAGATTAGTATCAGCTGGGCAGATATGTCACTCTTTTGCTTCAGACTAGTAACGAGTTGGGCAGATATGTCACTCTTTTTGCTTCAGACTAGTAACGAGTTGGGCAGATATATCACTCTTTGCTTCTGCGCAGAATCATCTCCTTCCCGCTCAAGCCCTGTTCATTTTCCCTCCAAACCGTGGAGGGCTCAAGTCAGATAAAAATCCTCTACAAGTCAAAATCCTTCTCAATCCCTCTCAATCCACATGATTTAGGAATGAAACGAGGATTAAATCCCCTACAAGTCAAAAATCCTTCTCAATCCCCCTCAATCAACATAATTTTGGGATGAAACGAACAAGGCATCACGTGGTATTAGATTTGAACAACGAACAAAACTGGGTTTCCCCTCCATTTCAAATTTTAGGCGTAGCATAAAACAGACCCATACATGTCGTATCTTACCTAAAAACAGAATGAGTATGAAGATAACTGGGAGAACCAAAACTGTTTTAAAATTACATCACAACAACGTTCTTAATTTATAGGGAAGAGAAGACACAACTGTTGTAAGGTGTATTAAGATACAACTGCAGCGAGGGAAATAAAAACCAATCTCTGCATTTGCTGGACAAAAAAGGTTAGAAACATCACAACACCTTTTATATCAGCATTACACTACCCCTATTTGCCCATCAGAAGGTGCCCGACTGTCTGTCCATTAACAATAATTTATTCAACCATAACCTCTTCTTAATATTTGAACATTAGACACTAGTTTTGTGATGCCAACCAGCAGAAAACCTTGCAACTCGAGCTCAATGTTCACATATCAGGCTTAACTGTTGAAAGAAAAAACTTATATCACACAAATAACAAACTTAAAGCTGAACTGGCAACGTAGGTGCCTGATGTCGCCCAACTACATGGAGCATGTTTGCACATCCTGCTGACCCTGTTGAAGCTAAGAAAGTTGCAAAATGAACAGAGTTGCAAAATTTGCTTTGCAGAATGCCTAGCTCTTCAATTTAGGCAATGCCACCAACCAGACACTGCCACAACTGTATTTCAGTTGATAGCCATAACCAAAAGTACCTCCTGCCAGATCAAAGTGAAGAACTGGAGCAAGCTCTTCCTATCAAATTACTTGGAATTTGTCCGGAAAAAGAATTAGAGCAGAGAACTGAAGGGAACCAAATTTCAATGGTTCAACGTTTCCTCATGAATCTTGACCTACCAAGAGGATAGCGCAGATCGCTTGCGATTCATAGGCGTTCAGTCTTCCCACGTCGAGAGAAGGCTTAACTGTTGAAAGGATAAGATTATATCGCACAAATAAGAAACTCAAAGCTGAATTGGCAATGAAGTCATCCAACAACATGAAGCATGCTTGCACATTTTAGTGGCCCCTGCCCTGTTGAAACTAAGAATGTTGCAAAAAACAAGCGAGTTGCAAAAAAGAATGCCGAGCCCTTCAATTCAGGCAATGCCACCAACCGATTACACCGCCATGGTTGTACTTGATTGATAGCCATAACCAAAAGTACCTCCCGCCAGATCAAACCTTTCCTCAACAAATTACCAGAATTAAACAATCTTTGTAGAGTGAATTTGTCGGGGAAAAGAATTTGACCGAGAACTAAGGACCGGAGTTTCAAAGGTTCAACCATTCCTCATGAATCTTGACCTACCAACAGGACAACGCAGACAGTTGAAACATGACTTTTGGGCTCCAAGCATCAAGTGCCACCACTATTTCCATGACGCTAGCTCAATCAACCATGACATACCACTCTGAAAATCCGCACCTTCTCATTTGATTATCTCCAGCACACAAATGTCCTGCCCGTGGGCCGTGGCACCATTAATCGATTCTCCATCAGAAGTACGCCAAGCACAGCTGAACATGCTTACTGACATGATTTCCATGAAGTTGACAACATTCTTCTACTGTTATTCTCCGATACGTCCAACAAGCAATCCTCATGCTCAACAAAGTCATCACAACTCTCTCTGGCATCAGCAGCGCTACCTAAAGCCATGTTGGCACTTGAATTGGCACTCCCAAGACCACGTCGACGCAGGAGCATGAGCTCAACGAGTTTGGCCCTTGCCTCAGAGACATCATTTGATTCAACAAGCTTCCCACGATCATACATCTCCCTCAAAAACACCGTGTGCCGCTTTCCTTTCGCCGAGAGGTAGAATATACCGGGGTGATCCAAGAACACGTCCCGGACATTGACCTCGATCCCAAACCACTTCCTGAACTGACTGAACTTCTCCACCTCCACCATCTTCTCCACGGTCAGGCTCAGGAACTCGTGCGCAATCCCTACCGCCCTCTTCTCCATCTTCCTCCTCGACAACTTCGACACCCTCTTGCTCCCTCCAGCCCTCGGACTAACGACCTGATATGGGCCGGTGTAAGGCAACAGCTGCCACTCCTTCACCTTTTTCCGATACTCCTTGGTCAGCCTGAACCCCGGCGGAAACTGCAGCTTGAAGGCGTACCTGTCCGGCCGGGTCTTCTCCACCGCCGGCGTGAAGTCCTCGGTCACCGGGTCGGCGACGAGGTGGAGAATGTGGGTGTTGGGCTCGTCGGGGTTGGGGGCGAGGCGGAAGAGGTGCGGGTGCCCCTCGACGACTGAGTCCTCGAAGTCATCGGGAAGGGCGAGCTCACGCCAGACGCGGAAGACGGCGCGGAGGGGCAGGGGAACGGGTGGCCGACATCGCGAGGAGGCGGTGAAGCGTCCGCGCCGCGTCGGCGGGGGAGCTGGCGACGGCGAGGAGGCCCGCGGCTGCGGGTGTCAGGGAGAGGGAGAGCGGGAGCGGGGGCGGAGGTGGAACACGCGCGGGAAGAGGCGGAGGAAGTGGAGCGGGCCGCGGCGGTGGAGGCGGAGCGGGAGGCGGCGCGCGAGGTTCGGCAGCGCGAGCGGCTCGGGGAGGCCCGCAGCGCGTCGATCAGCGGCGACGCCGCGACGAGGGGCAGGTGCGCCGTCGCGAGCCGCTCGAAGGTGTGGTCCAGGTGCCGCGCCGCGAGGTGCTGCGCCGCGGTGGTCTTGCCCCGCGCCAGCAGCAGCCGCGCCGCCACCCGCAGCGGCGACGGCATGGTGACGCCCGCGTCGGCTCGTCCGGCTCCGGCCGGACAGGTTGCGACACAGCCAGGACAGGTTGCGACACAGCCACAAACAAGGCGCTGCCGCGTCGTGGGCCGATGGGCCGCTCTGCAGGTCCGATCTGGGCCGTTGTGCTGAATGGTCTGGTTTCGGTGCGAGTCCACCATATTTTCCACCGTGGTAGATTCGCCGTCAACGAGAATTTTTCAAACGATCCCCGAGAACTTCTCGATGCTGTTGCGTGGATCATCTACTCCGGTCTCCTCGTCATCGAGTTCTGCAGTTGATCGAGCACCTCATCAGGTGAGAGTTGCATACGCGGTTGATCTCCAGTTTCTTTTATTTGTTGTCGCTACTGTGTCGATTGCGGAAACTGGAATTGCGCTTCGCGTTGCCAGGGATGTGGGTTGAAGATCGGTGATCGATCGAGGGACCCCGATCCCGTTCCATCTCTAGTTTTTTTTTTTTTTGGGCAGTTGCATCTTTCTTTTTTGAAACGAGAGACTCCTGTTCTTGGATCCTGTGAAGGGGGTGGGGGGCGGCTTGTGCTCGAGGAACCCTCATCAGCAAGGAACAATGATGCAGGTTACAAAAGGAGTGATGCGCTATTGAGATTTGAGTGTGTTCACTTTTCCCGCTTTTTTTCTGGAGATTGCATCCATGGCATTCTCTTTCCTTTTTTTCTGTGATTTCTTATTTCGTTGGTAAGAAAATATGGAGGTGTTTATACCATGCTTTAAAAATATTGTCTATATATAGAAAAGAACCAGGATATGTTTTACTGTGTTCTGCAAATTTTCTAACTGCCATCAAATGTGAAATAACGCACCTCTCGATGTTTATCAGCTTTGCTATTATAGTTCTCCTCGAAACAACAATTTTCTTGATGAGCTATAGAAACGAAATTGAATTCAGAAAAACTGTGATCATTCTAGCAGTAAATATAACCTTTTTTCACCAAGGAGAAAATAGACACCCAAATTTGAGTTAGAGAGGGCTAGGTCGAAGAGGCTCAAATCCGGGCGGAACCACCACTAAGGGTCCATTTTGGTTCATGAGACTAGACTAGAAACTAAATGAGACTAAAAATTAGTCTCTAGTCTCCCAAGAGTATATTGAAATAGGGACCAATTGAGACTAGAAATTAGTCTCTAGTCCTCATGTTTGGTAATTTAGTCACTAAATGAGACTAAAAATTAGTCCCTAGTCCCACAGGAACCAAACAGGCCCTAAAGGCGAGCTAGGGTTGGCCGCCCTAGGTCCCCTTGGTTGGGCACCATATTTGCACCCTAGGAGGTTGCCCGAGTTTGAACCGAAGAGCGGCACGGCCACACGTGGTCTTTGGGGTTTTCCACTAGGACGAGGGCGGAGCGTCGAGCCGAGACGTCGTGGGTTGCCGGGCGCTTCTCGATATTGGCCCATACCGGGGTCGACAACATTTCGGCGGCGCCCGCTTAGGTCTCACGGTGGCACCTCACCAACTCACCTCGATCTCGGCCTCTTGCATGGCTCGTAGCCTCAGCTCCGCCATTGCCACTTGGTGGCTCCGGCACCGGTGGATCCAACCATCCAGCGATGCAACCCTACTCCAACCCCGGCAACCACTATAGCCTACTAGTACTTGGTAAGGACCCTGTCACCCTGCTCCTCCAACCAGATCCCTAGTCGACCGACTCTTGAGGGTTGTTTGGTTCTTTGCCTCACAGAGCCTGGCTCGCAGCCAGGCCCTCTGCATGCGACGACACCTTGTTTGGTTACCTGCATCGTTATAGCCAAGCCAGCAGCAAATGTTGTTTGGTTCACCGCATCCACGTATCTCTATCTCACGCACTATGCATCACTCCACGCTTGCTCGCACCAGGTGAGCCAGGCCGGGCAGAAATGACCGATTTATGCGTACCTAAAGAGCCTGGGCGCGGGGGTCTTCCTGCACGCCACGCGAGCTGGCCCCATAGATACACAAACCAAACAAACGCGTTTTCGCACGCCAGCAGAGCTTGCTGAGGGGTGGTGCGAGCAACCAAACGCGCCCTTAGTTTCAGGGTTCAAGCCCTAGTTGACCCTTCTTACTGACGATTTTTTTGTGATGGGTAAGGGAGCCAATGAAACCGAGTGGCTTAATGACTTGAGCTTGTGCTATTATTGAGTAGGAGAATTTTAGAGGACCTGGTTTTGAGAAAATTAAGAGGACTTTCCAATCTATGAAAGATCGAAAGATGAGTTTACCACCTTCAAAGCGGTATAGATGTTCTTAGTGTTTAAGGATAAATATTGTTTATATGTCCTTTTACATTCTTCAATACTTTTATGATCAATGCCATTTTCTAATTGACTTGTTTTACAATTGATAGGTTTTGTACATTTTTTTTTAAATGTATAGGTTTTGTACATCATTTCTCTATTGAAACATCTATTATTGATAATTTCATTATTGAGAGGTAACCTCTCTATTGAAACATCTATTTTTCGGCTGTTCTACATTTTTTTGCCCAAAACATTTGTTGTCGTTGGTAGCCAAGATTTAGGTGTACTCCTGAATATCATCATCTCTCTAAGTGGGTGTACCCCTGAGTTTCATCACCACACCTCTCACTCACTTTCTAAAATTGAATTCAGAAATTAGATGTGTATGGATAAGGATCCAAGGAACCATGACCTTCATTATTTGCCGGTTAAATCCTTTGCAAAATATCAGGCAAACAGGTAGGCCACGCCATGAACATGAACTGTCAGAGTGTTGCTTCAGTCAAGGCCTCTGTGGTCCCTGCATTTTATTGCACCGACACTGCCCAAGCCTGGCATCAGCCCATCAGTATTTTTCCTTCCACATGAGGTTTTCTATTTTTCAATTCGAAAGGAAAAGCACAAAAATGCTGAGGGCACGCGCAACGCGGGCGGCAATAGTCGTCTAGCCTCACCAAAAAGTGCTGTACGCGTGGACGGAGGCAGTTCGAATTCATTTTTCTATCAACAATTTCTACTGCCATAGGTCACGTTATTTCTTGACATCCTGACACATGCATCTTTGCATTTTCACCTTTGACAGAGGATGGTACTGGGAAAGTCATGTGGCCTCAAGGTCACAACGCTTTCGGCCAAGCTATTGCCTGGACCTTTTGTCAGCCGGGGAGGTCGCATCTTCTCGCGGGCTATCGACACCTCTCGCGAAGCTATCAAACTCATGACACGGACTGCTGGACACAACGTGGCATTTGGGGCAGCACGCCACCGTGGCGCGTTGGGCACGGCCTGAGAGCAAATGGAGGCCCTACAATCTCTCCCCATAACCCTCTGTGGCGCCCTTTGGCCATTGACCAAATCCTGTCCACCCTCCAATTCTCCATGCAGGCAAAGAACAAGGGGGCGAACAGTGCGTGACGATGAGATAAAAAAGGACAACAGCTCAAAAGTAGAGCCTTTTGGTTTTACCCTGCTTCTACTGCAAACAACCATCATGGGTGTGCAAAGATGCCCAGATCAATGATAGAGTGGGCGAGGGCGACAGTAAGAGAGGCCAGAGCAAATTTGCTACGGTGACAAGGGAATGCTCGGATATATACATCGTTATAAGGTGGGCAATTCGCAGATTTACTGCAGCTCTCGCGTGGTTAATTTCGTTGTGTTCATATTTTTATTAATTCTTGGAGTTGTGTTAAGGCTTTCTGTCTGCCATTGATTTTTTTTGTTTTTGCCCCCTTCCAATGTAGCTGGTTAAAAGATTATTGGTGGCATTGTCTTGAAAAAGGATATCCTTGTTCTAATCCTAATGAAGTAGTAGATGCAAATGTCCTAAATAAGTTGTTCGGCATTGTGCTCTCGGAGCAAAACACCAAAAATCCTCTGCATAGAAAGGTCAGCCGATAGGTGTTTTGTTGCCTAAAGAGCCAAACAAAAAAAGTAGGCTCTTGAAATGTCAAAAGATTGTTCATGAACCAATAGTCCAGATTTTTTGTTCAGAAAAGAAACCAATATGTGAGAAATCTAGAGCACATTTCTCGTCATGGTCCATGCATACACAGTCCAAGGATAGAAACGTCACACACATTCGTGCTAGAGGCCTAATTCCAAGCAGCGAAGACTATTTCTTCTTGGAAACCATCTTCCTCCGAGGATCCACTTCTCTCGCTGGGGTCTCCCGTCTCCACAGGCAAGCATTGCTCCAACACCATTACCACGTGAGCAAGGACAGGCCGTGGTCTCGCCTCGCCCTCGGTGGCTGCCCGCTTTTTCCTTCCACCCTATTTTTATTCTGATGTCGGCCTCATCTTTCCGGGTGTGGCTCCATTGGCTTTCTTTATGAAAGGGAGGACAGGGTTAGCTGGGGCGCTGCTGACATGTGAGCGTGTTCGGCATCACACCACCACTTCACTCCCCCTCACCACTGGCTCTCTCAGTGCCTGCCTCACTAACCTCTCACCATTGCTGAAGTGCAGAGCTCGCATAAATAGGGAGGACCCGTGGTGCTACTCTCCTGTCCCCGTCCGGCCTTTTCCCCCTCTGGAGCTTGGGGGTAATCTGTCTCTTCTTCGTCGTCTTGGCGTCCTCCGGTGCTCTCTGGCTTCCTGAGCTGGCTTCTTGTTCGCAGGTAAGGTTCCTCCGCTGATTTCGTTTCGTGCGCTTTGTTTCTTGGAGGGGATGGATCCATATGGAAATGCAACGGCTCACCCTGAGGAGCATTGATGGGGTCTGCTTCCCATTTCGTTAGATTTTTGGATTCATGGGCATGGGCTGGTGCTTAGCCGCCATAGTTGTGTGGCTTCTGATTTGCCTTTTGCTGCGAATCTGTACTGTTTAGCCTCCGTTGCCCTTTATGGTAGAACTAGAACTAGAAGGACATACTTGCCTTCAGCAAGAAGCATAGGTCTGCTGATTTTATTTGAGGCGTGCTGCGTGCATACGATTCTGCACAGTTCTCTCCTCTCGGGCGAAGCAAAACCTTTTGGAGATTTTTTTATCACGATCTGAGGTTCTTATTGTTAATCTTTTTGCACCGGATGATTCTTCTAAATCTAACTTGTTTTTAGGGGTTAGGTTGTTAATTGGTGCCTCTTTAATTTTTGGGCAAACATAAATTCAGGTGTTGTTCAGAAATCAGATCAAGCAAACCTGCTATCTCCATCTCCTTCACTTTCTGAATTTTGTTGTTCTACTTATAAGTTCTAAAGTCCCAGCTAGACACCAAAATTTACTTCCTGTGTTCAAACTAGTTAGCTTTGATCTCACCAAATGGTGTAGTAACTGTGCCCAAAAACCCCACTGAAGCATGGTAAATTAAATTTCAAATCTTGGTACTTTCTTAGATTTCTTTCACTGCTTATAGTAAAATTAGTTTATCTGGCAGTGCAAACCCTATAAATTTGTCAGTTTAACCCCTCTACTCTGTGAGCTGTTCCTAAATTTGGTGCCTTTCTCCATTAGATCAAATTAAATTCTGATGATACCTCACTGGTTGTTGGAACTGCAGGAGCCATGGCGAAGGACTACCCAGCTTCTCCCAAAGCCCAGCAGCTGCAGGAATCCAAGAAGCAGCGTCTGACATACATCCTCGTTGTAAGCGCGCTCTGCATCGCCTTCTACGTCCTTGGCGCATGGCAGAACACCACGCTTCCAAAGCCCATAGGCAACTCGGCAATCACCGGGTTGGCTGCGATCCAGCAACTGCCTCCACGACACAGTCCCCTGGCGCTGTGCCGTCGTTTGGGTCAGGCTCTGGCGAGGTGCTTGACTTTGACGCACACCACCGACTCACCATCAACAACACAGACGGCGACGTGGAGCTGCAGCAGTTCCCGGCATGCCCTCTCAACTTCAGTGAGTACACACCATGTGAGGACCGTACACGCGGGCGCCGGTTTAGTCGCGACATGCTAGTGTACCGGGAACGCCATTGTCCTGGCAAGGACGAGCAGATCCGATGCCTCATCCCGGCACCGCCTGGGTACAAGACCCCCTTCAAGTGGCCTCATAGCAGAGACTACGCCTATTTCAACAACATCCCCCACAAGGAGCTCAGCATTGAGAAAGCAGTGCAGAACTGGATCCAGGTTGAGGGCGACAAGTTCAAGTTCCCCGGTGGTGGCACTATGTTCCCGCGTGGTGCTGATGCCTACATTGATGATATCAATAAGCTCATCTCATTATCGGATGGGAAGATCAGGACGGCTGTTGACACAGGTTGCGGGGTAAGTGGAAGAATACCTTGGGTCTAGCCTAGGTCCTGGATGTGCGTTGTGATAGTGCTGATGCTTTTGTTGTTGAAGGTTGCTAGTTGGGGAGCTTACTTGCTGAAGAGGAACATCATTGCCATGTCATTTGCGCCAAGAGACACGCATGAAGCTCAGGTGCAGTTCGCACTGGAAAGAGGTGTCCCTGCCATCATTGGTGTGATGGGGAAGAACCGGTTGCCTTACCCATCTAGGGCATTTGATATGGCACATTGCTCTCGCTGTCTGATTCCATGGCATGAATATGGTCAGTACTCCATAGCTCTGCCATTTGATCCACTGTGTATATTTTTCTACTTTTCAAGTTGTCTTTGGGTAGGAAACGAACTGACTAACTTGGTCGATGTTCTCAAATTTCCTTTAGATGGACTATACCTTGCTGAAGTCGATAGAATTCTAAGGCCAGGAGGATATTGGATTCTCTCGGGTCCTCCAATCAATTGGAAGACGCACCACGTGGGGTGGGAGAGGACAAAGGACGACCTCAAGCAAGAGCAAGACAAGATTGAGGATGTCGCGAGGAGCCTTTGCTGGAACAAGGTGGTTGAGAAGAGGGATCTCTCCATCTGGCAGAAGCCTAAGAACCATCTTGAGTGTGCCAACATTAAGAAGACACAATATAAGACACCCCATATCTGCAAGAGTGACAATCCTGATGCTGCTTGGTATAGAACCGCTTAACCAATAAAAAATTTGTATGATGATCCATGTAGTTGTCTATTACTTATTCTTTTTCCGTTCCATATACAGGTATAGACAGATGGAAGCCTGTGTTACTCCATTGCCTGAAGTAAGCAACCAGGGAGAAGTGGCAGGAGGAGCAGTGGAAAAATGGCCAGAGAGGGCATTCTTAGTTCCCCAAGGATTAAAAGGGGCATGATTCCAGGATTGGATGCAAAGAAGTTTGATGAGGACAAGAAGTTGTGGGAGAAGAGGGTGGCATACTACAAGCGCACCATACCCATAGCAGACAATCGATATAGAAATGTGATGGACATGAACGCAAAACATGGGTGGGTTCGCTGCTTCTTTAGTGAAATACCCTGTGTGGGTGATGAATGTCGTCCCCTGTTAACTCTGACCGGGACACCCTTGGGGGCAATATACGGCGAGGGTTCATTGGCACATACCAGGACTGGTGTGAAGCTTTCTCAACGTATCCAAGAACCTATGACCTCCTGCATGCTGATAATTTGTTTAGCATCTATCAAGACAGGTAAGGAAATTCTGTACTTCACTCTTCATTTTAGCCATGTTCATGATATTACTGTTTGATATTGTTTCGTTACCTTTGTTTTGTTTGGCTATCTGTCAGCCTTGAACATCATAATCAATTGATAGTTCTGCTTAGCCTTTTAAGGAAGACATCAGCTTACTTTTATCAAAATAATTTGTTAGTGGTTTATGATTATGAGAAGATATTTTGAGTTTGTTTTGCACCTTATCGTTTTATTTTCTCGAGGATACTAAGCACCAAGTAGTTATGCAGGTTATACTAGGCGTCTTACATTTAATTAGAGGCAAACATTTTTGCCTCTAATTAAATGTGAGAGGCTTCAAGCCTTGCCCAGTTGATGACTGCATGACCTTTGCAGTACAATTTACTGTTGATATAGCCTTTAACATAGGACTCAAGTTTATTTAACTGTTATCTTGGTACGTTTTTCTGGCACATTTGTGATACCTCTACCAGTGCTAGTACACTCTGAAACTGACCTTGGTTGTTCACATGAGCCCTCTGTCAGCAAGTGTGGGAGCATTGTTCAGCTCTGAAATATCCGTAATATATGGTGATTCCTTTTACAATATAAAGGCCCTCATGATGTATTTTTTCCTAAACTTTTCAGGTGCGATATAACCGACATCCTCCTGGAGATGGATAGAATATTAAGGCCCGAGGGCACAGCTATCATCCGTGACACAGTTGACGTACTCACGAAAGTCCAGGCAATAACCAAGAGGATGCGGTGGGAAAAGCCGCATCATGGACCACGAGGATGGCCCCTTCAACCCAGAGAAGGTCCTCATGGCAGTTAAGACGTACTGGACTGCCAAACCAGAGGAGGAGCATTAGCACACCGGCAGCACAGCTCACTGAAAGACTGAACCAGGCTTGTTCTACCAATCCAATTGGGTTGCGAGGATGGCATCAGGGTTTTGCCATCTCAGTGTAGTATCGGACCGCTTGGTCACATGTTCCTTTCACCTTTCTCTTATTCTTTGTAGCTACAATCTGATGAGAAGTTGAGGGAGGGGGATTGAGGGGTGATTGGACCTCTAGGTGATACAGGAGAAACGGTTTTGTAGCAGGGGAAGAATTCGCTGGTCTTGCATAGGTTCCTGGTCCTGTTCCACGAGGGGTTGAGCTAGGTTTTAGTTTGTAATATGATGGCACCGAGCAGGCAGTGTTACCGTATATTGGAGCAACACTAATAGTAATAGATATGTATTCAGTTTTCCTCTGAACACTGAAGTGCTTGAAAGTTGAAATTGAAGCTTCATTTCTCATGCAATCGGATTCTGGTTGTTCCGGCATTGATAGTACCAGTCGATGGTCGCTACTGTGGCCTTCACTTGACAGATTGAAGGTTGTTCATTATATGATCTTCTAGCCTGAATGAAGTCCGAACCCCCACAGCAGAAGACAGCAATATACTTGGGTAGTACTAGCTTATTGCTTCCCTGTCTTGGCCCATGAACATGTTCAGTCGCTTCTTTGTACAATTTCGCCCATACTACAGAAACCCAAGAGAATTGACGAGACGCCAGACGGTACGTATTTTGAGTGTCATAATGATAACAAAGAAATGTCAAAACACAAAGCATTCAAACTCGATCGCTTGACTCATCTCCTGCCTCAAACTGTTCAAGGCTTTCGGCGCACTACTGGAGCAATTGAACATCTAATTTAGAGTCTAATGACCTGAGTTTTTTTTAATAAAAAGACATAATGATTCTCTGTCCTTTTCTTTTCTTTTGGCTTAGTGTGCTTGGACGCGTCTTTATTCTTCATTTGCTTTAATAAAGCTCTGGCTTTCCTAATCGTGAAAATTTCTTATGCCAAAGCTAAAAGCTAATGCTTGTCATTATGCCTTTGACCCCGTCCGGTCTTAAAAGATACGGCTAACAGACCCAACTTGCTTGCCTTTGTTGGCTAATTTCATGCCGACAAGTCAAAGAAGAAAATTGCCAAAGTTCTGCGGTGTTTTAAGCAGTCGAGTAAGGAAGTATGAGCTTTCAAGCAAAAACTACAACAATGAAGAATTGGCAAAATCCATGTAGAATCTAGAAGCCATCCTAACACACACAACCATTTGGAGTTTCAGACGAACAGAGGGTGATGCGAACTTCTTAATAGTAGGTATGCTGGTGTTGTCTACATAAGTGTACTCTCCCTAAAACCATGCATGCTTGTGTTTGGGTAGGTGAGGATTAGATTTGCCCTCCTTCTCTTTGTCCTTGAAATGAGTCCCTGATCCAATTTCAGTCTTCCTCCAGAGCCCAGAAGAGGACAGAGTCGAAACCAGATCGAATACTCACATGTCCATGGCGGATTTAGTGGGAAAAGGCTTTGTCAGGTTCTGTGCATACTCATTGCGTGCTGGCACTTTAGTTTGCACCGAATTTTCCGGAAATCTTCTCCAAACACACCGAGGTGGCCTTGGACTTTCGACTCCACTACGCCAGCCAAGCCAGCTGCACGCAGTTGATTCAATAGTCAAGACGACGGAGCTGGTAGGTGTGCGTAATTTCTGATCAACCCGATGCTTCCAACGACCTCATGCGTACGTCAAACATCAACCACCACAACCATCAATTATCATTTCATTCACAAAAAAAAAAAAAAAAAAAAACATCAATTACCAATTAATAAACGTGCGCGAGGACTTCGCCCAAGCTAATGGCATTTGTGGCGCTGCGATTACTTTGTTGAGAAATTTGTGGAGTTGCTTTCATTCAGTGGTTGGGGCCTTTGAATCGTTTTTAGCATGCTTATCCAACCCTAGCGAGTTCGAATTCGAAGAGTACAAACCCTAGCTACATAAGGACTACAAAAGTCACTTGTATTGCCTTTTTTATATCAATTGGCAATCAACTTTCATAGTCCAATTCTAGTTGAATCGTATTTTAATGGGAAGAAGACTCCAAGTCTTGCATTATCTCTGTGATCATGATCTGTTGCAATTTTCCCCTTGGCCCCTTGTTCATTCAGTTGACTACATCTGGGGATCAGCCAGCAAATGCGATTAGACAGAAAAATAAATATCTCGTCACTTTTTTCAAGTAATATAATATTACTTCACGAATCGCAAAAAAAAAAAGGACCTATTACTGCAAAAAAAAAAAGAAAGATGGTGGTGATTGAAGAATGATACTACCATTTTCGTAACTATATATGCCAGTTCGACACGGACACAAGAATGTGTACATGCTCCGGATATTACAGTGGAATATAATATGCTCGATCAAAAGGTGGACAACCGAATAAATTGAAAAGGGGCATATATATATGATATCACTTTGAGCTGTCGTCCCAAACACTCGGGACTTTTCCATTATTGTAAACTATTTTGTGGATCTTTTGCTAATTATTATGTAGATTGCTCACGATCGAATTTCCTCTGCTAATACTCGGTATCAGATATCCCTCGAAAGCTTGATAGGAAAGCGTCCCTTGATAGGAAAGCGAGTCTTTGATGGCTAGCTGGCTCATCGAATCGGATGCAAATTAGGAACGCGTTTGTGATGGCCACTTGAGAGATGAACTATTATTAATCGTTATATATATACTAATATATTGTGCAAAAAAAGAGAAGGTAATTCAATTACATGAACAAAACTAGTAGTAGTACTTTTGCAGAGCATAGTTGTACGTATTAGCAAAGTATATATTGACGTATAAGCAAAGGAAAAGAAAAGCTAAAACAAGGCTAAAGATGAACATCATCCTCTCTAGATCTTTACACTTGAGATCGACCATATCACAAATTTTTCGTCATCATCGTTAACACCTAGCTAGATGCATCGACCTCCCATCCCATGTCTCGATCTCGTGAATCCAACCGTATTCGTATCACAAACAAGAGAGGGAGGGAGGACGATCCAAACCAAAGGCTAATTCATCAAGCAAAACAAGCAGGGCCGGCCGGACCGTCGTCGATCGTCAGGCGCGGAAGCAGCCGACGAAGCGCGGCAGGTGCAGGTGGAGGTGGTGGTGGTGCGCCGCGGCGGCGGCGCTGCCGTCGAGGTCGACGAGGTGCTGGGCGCAGGTGCCGTGGAGGTCCTGGCCGATGAGGTGCTCGACCTGGACGAAGCGGTCGACGCGGCAGGGGATGGCGATGGCGCCCTGGTGCCGGAACCCGTACTCGCGCTCGGCCTCCTCCAGCAGCGCGCCGAAGAGCGGGTGCTTGAGGTGGCCCAGCGGCACCGCGAACCGGCGCTGCTCCTCACCTTCCAGCCCCACGCGCACCGTCACGCACCCCTTGGGCGCCGCCACCGCCATCTGCTGCTGCTGGTGCTGCTGGTGGTGGTGCTTGCCGGGCATGATCGTCGTCGTCACCAGATCGATCGATCTAGGAGCTCTTGCTTGCTTTGTTGGTTGCTCGATTGAGGGAGAACAAGGAGAGCGATCGAGCGAAGGAACTTGTTGGGGGCTGGTGGTTAGAGGCAGGAAGAGAAGGGCCAGGGATCGGAGCTGGAGATGGCGAGGCGGAAGACGGTGAGGGAGGAGTCGCGGAGGGAGGTGGGAACGTTGGACATGGCCTACTCCTCCACTTTGCAAATCTCTCTCTCTGTCTTCTCAACGACGACGAGCGAGCACGATCGACGGCGGCGACTCGGTTCGTGTGCCTCTCTCTGCCTTGCTGTTGCTGCCTTGTGGAATCGGTCTGTTTTCGAGGAGAACTAGCTAACTAGCTAGCTGCGTTCGGTGCTGATCGAGGGGGGAGGTTGGGAGGCGGAGGGCCTCGGCTTTTATAGCCCCCGCGCACGCCGCCAGGTGGGGTTGGTGTTCCGTGTATGTTCGGTTCCCACCGGGTCAGGTCTCCCCGTGCGCGTCGTTTGAGTCCGGGGCAGGGCAGGGGCGCCCCTGTAGCGGGAGACGTGCGCGTCGCGGCCCGCTGGACCTGGACTCTAGCTTAGCTGTCGTCGTCTCGTCTGCCTGCGACCGCGACCGCGGGAGCGGAGGCGGTGCTATGGGAAGGTGCCATATGCGTGTGCGCGCCGCGCGTTGCGTTTGTTTGGGGCTCATTTTTCTTTGGAGATAAGGAAGGGTGCGAGCGCAGGAAGGGTGGATGTGGATCAGGCGATCCAGAATTCTAGATCACCGGCTGCCGCCGCCGTGCCGCGTTCGGGCCGTTGCGGACTTGCGGTTACGGGTTGCGGCCGCGTTGGGTTCAGATGGCGGTCAGGTTTCGCGTCGGGGGCTGGCGGCCTTGACGTCACGTAGCCTTGACGATCTCTGCTGGTGGAAGGTGGAAGCAAGTCTTGGTTGGATGTGTTGTTCGTTTTGGCTTCCGAGTTTTTTTTTATTATCTTATCATTTGGTTGACCGGGACACGATTGTCGATGAGTTTCAATGTTTTATTAGTCGTATACTATTGTAGTTGTATTCGATTACTGTATACTCCTCCAGAGATGGTATTAAAATCGTTTAGGACAAATGACACGGTCTCAAAAACATAACTTTGACCTCTTATTATTATAAAAATATTTATGGAGATGTGATATATGTATACTTTTATCAAAGTATTTTTTTAAGACAAATCTACTCATATAATTTTTACATTTACAAACTTAACAACTTAAAAGTTATTGATGCTTTATATTCCTAATGTTTGGCCCAAACCTCGTCCAAAACGACTTCTAATACCAGCCCGTAGGAGTACTATTACTTCTCTTTTGGAACAGTAGTTGACAACGAAAAGGTTGACGATCGATCGCGGTTGCCCAACCACGCCCCCAACGCGTCGTCCTTTTGTTGATCCATTCATTGGGACGTTTTGGAGTTGACTGATGGGGAGAGCTTCCTCCTTATTTGCTGATGATGATGCCACTCAAATTCGCAATGTAGGAACGCTGCTCTCTCAGCCTAGAAGAGCCTCGATCGCGCGCTACACGACGAAGATTAGTTCACCACGACGACAGACGTACGGTGCCATGGATTTTACTTTTATTACACTGTTTGCATGCAGGGTCGGTGGTGGACACACGAATGCCTGGCGTACACGTTTGGCATACCTCTTGGATTAGCAGTGTTGATTAATTACCTTATTTCCTTCCCTAATAATGTCGGTCTTGCACATATACTCCTTCATGTTTTTGTTTGTCTATAACACAATCGCTGACAGTGTTTTAGATAAAGAAAGAATTGCCACAGCTACGCACACACGTCGTATATATGCATGCCGCTACGACGGGCCGACGACCGACGTACGGCTCCAATTGTGCCATCACCTCAATTATCCTCTCCTCGGCGCGAAAAAGCCGACGTTTCGTCCGGTTCCTCGCGGGTGCGGCTTCACCTGCTGACGTATGTACTCGGGGGCCGCTCGCCGGCCGGCAGGCCCCCTGCCGCTGTCGACCGATCGGAAGCGTCACGCGACGCCTCGACCGGCCGGCCCTCGTCACGGAGCTCCTGCCCTGCGGATTCTGGTGCGGGGCGGTCGCGAGATCATTCGTCGAGGATCCGGCGCCGTGCGCCACAAGCTTTGTGTGGTTAGCTGGAGCTGGCTGGCCACACTCACGGTCACCCGGTACGTGCGGCCGCGTGCGTTCGTTCTACAATAAATTCTACAGTGTAGGCGAGACGCATGCGTCTATCTCCGTCACGCATAAATGTCGACGGTTAATTTGGATTCTCGTCCCGTCCCGTCACGGTGCGGTGCGTGGTGACGATACGATTATTCTTCGGCCATGTGTGTTCCAGCAGTGAGGTTAGTTATTCCAAGCTTACCGAGCAAGCCCCCGATCGATGGGGCTCTGTCCACGTTCACGAACCTGGATGATCGATGATGAGTCGAGATGTACGTGGTGGATATGTGCTGAGAGAGCGTCAGTGGGTTGATGGCGCCACCAATACACTTGCTTTGCTACTGCCGTTTTGGCTAGGTTCATATTCTGGCCCCTCGGTCATACGGCACGACTGACCGGAAGGCCTCCTCTTTCATACCATCTCCTCCCGACCTCCCGATACCTGGCTGGGTTCACCCACAAAGCTGCGTAGCGCAGCCACTGCACATTAGCTTTTGTCATCCCTCCCACCCTAGCCAACTACGCTGGCTACCTGGCTGACTCTCGAGTTTGGTGGGAGTGGACCTGGGCACCTGGCTAGCACAAAGCCAATAAAGAAACAGATGCTACGAAGTTGCTCATAAACTTGCTATAGCTATACATCATGCAGAAATATTTTATTGTTGATCCGTCTTATTTTGCCCACAAGTTCGCGTAGGGGTATGAGAGCTGCGACGCACCCTCGCGAGACTCAGCGCTGCATCAATTGTCCACCTGTCAGGAAACGTATGTTAAAACGACTCTGATCCTACCAGGAGAACAAATCACTCCTATTAATTAATTAACCACGTCCGCCTTGAGAAGTCGAGCATGGCCCTTGGTTCACGTTAATCACACATCGAACCCCATTGCTGTCACATAATTAAGGGTGGACAATGTTGGACCTTGACCCGTTGACCGCATCAATGCCATTAGATCGCACCACCACCACCACCAGGGAACCAAGCGTGTCCTTTCCCACTTGGTCGTCTAGTGAAAACCCCAACCCCATGATTCCCGATCCCCATCGATCAAGATGAACTAACCCCACATCCACATCAAACACGCCAAATCGAGAATAATCAACCGTGCGCGCACACAATGGTGGCCACGGCCTCGCCATGCATTAAAGTAAAAGTAGTTTTGTTTATTTCAAACTTGAACTTCATGCTTTTCCAGCCTAGTTATGTGAGACTGAAATGGATTCAATAGAGAACCTGAGTGAGTATTTGATGCTCTTTTGCTTATGAAATTGTTATTAATTTCAAGTTTAGTTTTGCCGTTGCTTTGATCCTCATCGTGACTACGGTGTGGGGTTATTCACGTGTCCAATGGATGTGGCAATATGGATCTTCACTTCAATCTGACCTGTGATGCCCGCCGCCCTCGCCTACCCGATCCAAATCCACGCTCGATCCCCGCCATCCTAACTTGCCGATTGTTTTGTTTCTGGAATACTTCGTCGTCGTTGCCTCAAAGCCAGCCTCCCCATGCCCCTCCGCCGTACTCTCCAAGCAGCGGTGGCGCCTGTAGGTGGTCCGGCTCTAGCAACAGTAGTTGCTGGCGGCCCACCTATGGTAACCGGTGGTTGTAGACGACTCCCGCCCTGCGCAGTAGATGATGTGCCTCCCAAGAGCAACGAAGCTTGCTCTAGCATGCGGTCGACGTGCGCGACCAGCCCCATAGGCGCGGCGCCGTCAGCGAGCGCGGCAAAGCCTGCGAGCATGGTGCTGTCGACGGGCTCGATGCAGTCGTCACCTCCGTCGGCGGGCTCGACGTAGTCCTCACCACCGTCGGTGGGCTCGAAGACAGCGTCCACATGCTTTCCCGTATCGTTCGCAAACAAATTGCAGAGCCTCTCTGGCTCCATCCTGGTCACCACCGACACCTCGCCTCGGATGGATAGAAGTGATCTATCCACCGAGAGGCAACGGGTAGCTAGGAATTTCAGCATGCCATGAGGGCTGACATGGCTATGAAAAAGATCCTCGGCTACTACCAAATTCATGGTTACATTCTGAATTGAATACAAATTTACAAAGCATTCTCATACTCTAGAGAAAAGTGGTATTCTATTTCCATTCTTAGCGCCATATGACATTGAAGATCGTAAAAAAAAATATTTAGGATTATTTTGGATGACATGGATAACTATTTTGTTAGTAGAAGTCAGATGCAAATCAGAGGAGGAAGGGAAGAATTGCTTGGGAGAGGAGTGATGAAGAATTTGAATTAAAAGTGAGTTGATACAAATGGTTCATAGCCCCTCCCTCATAGAGTTCACTATAAATAGTAACTAGTTTGTCCACTTTGGGCCAACCGTCCTTGGGTTGGGCTTGGCATCCCTCCTTATCCTTCATGTCGAGGCCTCCTCCTGGTCCGCCCTTGCCGTAGTGGTTGTGGAGTTGTTGTTGCTGACATGATAGCATGTCCTTCTGATACCTTCCCTGGGTTCACCCACAAACAAAAATGTGTAACACAACCACATTAGCTTTTGTCATCCCTCCCACCCTAGGCCACCACCCATCTCAAAGCCGAGCGGCCTAGCCAATTACATTGGCTAGCTGTCTGACTCTAGAGTTTGGTGGCAGTGGACCTGGCACAATGCCAATAAAGAAACAGATGCTACGAAGTGGCTCGTAAAATTGCTATAGATCATGTAGAGAGATTTTATTGTTCCAATGTTTGTGTAGGGGCACGAGAGTTGCAACGCGCCCTCACAAGACTCGGTGCTGCACCTAGTGTCCTCTACGTGTCAGGAAACGTGTGTTAAAATGACTCGGATTACATGCCAGGAGAACAAACCACTCCTATTAATTAACCACGTTCCCCGCGAAAAGTCGACAATGGCCCTTGCTTCACGCTAATCACACATCGACCGTCACTTTCACAGAATAAAGGGCGCACAACGTTGGACCTTGACCCATTGACCGCATCAATCCCACTAGATGGCACCGCTACCACCACAATGGAATCACGTGTGTCCCTTCCCAGCCGGTCGTGTAGTGAAAACCCCAACCCCATGACCCCCAGATGAACCCCACATGAAACACGCAAACTGAGAACAATCAAACGAGCGCGCGCACAAGATGGCCATGGCCTCGCCACGCATTGACATGGCGCCCGTGCCCGCCAAGCAAGTGCAGTTGTGGAATGGAAGGCAAAGCCCTCCTGCGACGTGACGGGGGTAAACGGCTGGCGCACAGGTGCAGTACATCTGTTAGTCGCGGGCGTGAAATTCTCTCAAAGTGTAGTGGGAGGTTGGTTGCCGCACTCAGTCGCACCAGACGGGTGATAGCGGGTTGGGTGGATACACTGTCGCACGGCGCACGGAAGCATTGGTCCATGTCCCGGGGTCTTGGCGGCTCGGTGCTGGGCGCGATGGGGAGGGAGGGCGGTGCCCGCGCCAACGGACGCCGCCTTTTGGGCCGATCGACTCGATGCGTCATGAGCCCTCCGGCTTTGAACTCCTGGAAAGTGGGGAATAGGGCAGCCTAGATCCCGCTTGCTGCATGCGCGGTTCTTGGACGCAGGCTGCGTGCGTACGTATGCGTGCACCCGTGTACCGGCCGGGGGTTTTATTTTTTTGCCACAGATTTGCCACTCTTATGGACACTCTTATTTATTTGCCACTCAAACCCCACATGTCGATGACTGAGATGGTCCCACCTGTCATTGACACACAGCAGGTTTGCATCCATAAGAGTGGCAAATAAATAAAAACCGCATACGGGGGTGTGTGTGTTCAAAACTCGGACGAAGTCCGATATGGGTACGACGGTTCGAGTGGTAAATCCCTCGCGGGATTTGGAAGCCGACGTATCGCACGCCGTGCGCATACGCACCCGTTCGATGATCCTGATTTACAGTTGGCAAGGAGACCCGTGCGGTGCACGCTAAATAAAGCAAGGTGAAAGTTGCCATCATCCGATTCACCCGACACCCGATGGTGATTGGGATTCGACTTTCACCCTTACGACTTTGGAATACGTGGGTGTGTTTAGCACCCAAAATTTGGTGCAAAATTTTGGATGGATGTGACATGTATGTCACATCGTATTAATCGTGAAGACGTTTCGTTTGTTAGTGGTAAATATTATCCTACCATAGCGTAATTAGGCTCAAAAGAATCGCTCTCATGAATGTACATATAAAAACTGTATAATTAGTTTAATTTTTTTACCTATATTTCGTACTTTCATACATGTTTAGGCCGACCGGATGTGATGGGGAATCTTCTTTTTCGCGTAGTGGAATTTGGGAGGAATTTGGGGTGCTAAACACACCCACGATTTTTTGTCATGGCGTGTCCGGAGTACGGGAGAATCTGGGGACGGTAGTGGTTGATGCGCCGAGGGCTGTCTCGCTCTCCGCGAAGCGTGGACACGTCGGCCAAGTTTGGTGGCGTCGTAGTACTACCTCGTACGCATGGGCATGGCAGGCGCTAGCGGCAGGTGGGTCTGCAGGCCATCTGACGTGAATCGTGAGGGTGGGCCGGCCCTGCCCTGCTGCCCCTGCGTTCGGCTCCCATTGAAATTGGGGAATCCGTGGCATCGTGGGATCGTGAATCGTGATGGACGGGCGCTTGCTGCGTGCGTCGGCAGATTTCGGGTGGAGGCAGGCACGGCCGCAATGCCGGGCTTGCGTTGCGTTTGCGTGCCGCCCGGCGAGTGCTGCCGTTTGGGGCTGCTCTGAACTGCGCACGTCGTACATTGCGTGAGCGTGAGGCAGGCGTGAGCTGAGGCCGGCTGGCAAAGTGGCAAGTTTGCATTTTGCAAATATTTGAAGAAAATATATTTACACCTATATGATAAATTATCAAATGGTAAGCATTGGTTAGATTTGATGGGGTGTGAGGCACCCACACCCAATTGAGCTACTCGATTAACAAGCTCCGTTTCAATCGAAGTTAGTTTTTTTTTAGGAAAAAAAACAATCCAAGTTAATAAGGAGTATATGAGTAATTGAGTATCATATAATATTACGTAAAATAAAAAAAGTTTATAAGCTAAAAATGATAAATTATTCTGTTAGTACAAAGGCGTAGTAGTATACTACATGACTTTGTGGTTTTATATGCATTCTTCTCTATAATATCATCATCATGTCTTTTGTACCCTTGCTCCCAAAGTCACATGGTGCATGGGTTCATGTGATTGCGAATTACGATTGAGTTCTGCTGATGACCATTCCGTGTTTTTTTTTGAGGTCGGCAGACTGCAGCTGCAAGGGATAGGATCTAGGGCTAATTCCTTGGAAGCCTATAAAAAGTTCAAGTTCCTCCTCTACCACCAAAAAAATTACTTCTCTACTCAACCATCGTTCCAATTTTTCATCCCCTCCATGCCACCGTCTGTCGAACCCGGCTAGATTAGGCGGAACCGACACCCGATCGTTGGTCGTTGGAGGGGAAGGAGGAGGTGGTGGCGCGGCCGCCGCCGCCGGTGATGGTGGCAGTCGGCGGGCGGGGGCAGGGGGGGCGGGCGATGGTGGGCGGCGCACGTCGCTAGGGTTAGGGGAGAGAGAGAGAGAGAGAGAGAGAGCCGGAGAGACCGAGTCGTTTGGGTGTTACCCCTTTAATTTTTTTCTTAATTGATCCCAAACGATTACAGCTCCCTTGTATTTATAGTCCGGGGAAGACTTGCACGCTAAGCAATCTCTAGGAGGTTTCCTTATAGATTGGAACACCTCTCTTACAAGCAACCTATTTATTCCCTATTTATTTCTATCTTTATTCCCTAAATATCTATTACTTAATGACGAAGCGATGATGAGATAAGGGCGGGCGGCGGCGGCGGCCAGCCAGGCTTGGCCTGGTGCGTGCGCAAGCCCTAGGGGGGCCTTGTTGGGCCTCCCGAGCTGGGTCATGACACCGTCGTTAGCTGCTGGGTGGACGAAAGCATGAAATGTCCGTTTTGCACCTCTTATAGGTGGGGCTCAGGCGCTAGCCTTCTTCTTCCGCCTCCTAACTCCATGTCGGAGGAAGGAAGGGGGACTTCGACCAGGCCGGCAGCTGACCGGTGACGCGCCTACTGGAGCGAGCAGCGCCGCCTCTCCCCACCGACCTCACTACAGAAGTAGGAGGGGCATCGCGTCGTGCGATCTTGGCCCCGGCGGGCGGCGGCTAGGCCTCGCATTTGTTGTGACCCTAGCCCCTAGCACGCGGTCCTGGCTCGGGCGAGCAGCGGGCGGCGACTAGGCCCCGCTTGCTAGCGTCCCCAGCCCCCGGCATGTGGCCCCAAGCATGCGCGGCCGGGGGACTCTGCCCTTCCTTCCTTCCTCCGACATTAGTTTTCTATCACGACAAGCGGATGTACCACGATTATTATGGCGAACTTTTATATATTTTTTAGCACCATAATGTCGTTAAATTAAAAACTCAAAACGATAAAGTTGTGGATCTCGCCGAGAGCCACAATTTTCATATAAAAATCATCTTCATCCGACATAGTATCAAAGAGTTATAATTTTTTTGAAATTTCAGTCTTGTCACGCCACTCTGGTGGCGCAACAAGATAATCTTGTCACGCCAACGAAAGTGGCGCGACAAGCTTTTCCATGTCGGAAACACCGTCGAATATGTCCTATCTTGCCACGCCAATGCATGTGGCGACTATATTATTTGGTCGCGTCAACGGGGCTAGCGTGACCGAAAGAACTATGTCGTGCAAATATTTTTTAGAGCGGTTATTTTTAAAATATTGCTGAAAAAGGGTAAAAATATAAAAATTCTCGACGTAATTCGAAAATGCCTTTCCTTCTTTGAAGAAGGATGGATGCATGGGCCCTAGTACTTGGCGAGGGCGGCCCGTGTAGCGGTGTCTCTTATTGGTCATTCGAGGCGGGATTCGCTCCCGAGGGCTCGGGCACCGGCGATGCGATTTTTTATGCGATGTTTGCCGAAAGTGTCCCTTGGGCGACCTGCGGGACTGCCTTCCCGATCGTACCCGAGGTAGTGGGCCTTGGCCGTTGTGCCCGAGGCCCGGATGGGTCCGCATCAACTTCGGTAGTGGGTTTTGTGCATCTTTTTAGGGTTGTTATTAGGTACCCTATTTCCACGTACCCGACAAAAGCTCTTGAACTTATTTATTTTAAAACAAAGGGAAAATGAGCCGGTCACAATCTAGAAGGTTTTAGCAAGAAGAAATGCGACAGTTACAATAAAGAATGTACCGAAGTTCATCCGGAGAGAAGTGTGCAGTAGCTACTGATGTCTCTATAGATATAACAAGTGAGCTTGTGAAACTATGCTTGGTTGAGAGTTACTTCACACTTACTAGAAGGATAAGATTGCGAGACAGTGCTTTGGAGAAACTTGACTTAACTTCACCTTTGGACAAGACACTTGATGCAAAATTTCTGATTAAGTTTATAACAGATTTTATGTTTGCTGGAGTTGCCTTACCCACAAACATAGTGAGCTTCTTATGCTTGCTTGAGAATGAATATGGTGTGAAGGTCCTCTTAGCCTAACAGTGTACAATTATCAGGTCTTATTGAAGCAGTTTGAGAAGTTAAGTCAGTTTGGTTTATTATCAGGTCTTATTGAAGCAATTCTTCAGATATAGAAATATGATCCGAAAATGTATCAAAGAATTATCAATAGTTTGCCTTTTGATCACTAGATAAGACTCACTGGAAGTTCATAGTTCTAGTACTATTTTGAGAGTGTGTTATTTCAAAGGGCAATCACCTAAATCGACAACACGGTAGAAAATATTTTCCTCCCAACAACATTACCGTGGAAGATGACATGAGGTCTGACAAGGCTACAAAAAATGATCCTGATCTATTACAACATTCGTGAGTACATTCTTGACTGAATATAAAGTTAGAAAACATGCCAGATGACATTGAAGACCGTAGAGTTATGTTCAGGATTTTTTGGATGACATAGATAACTATTTTGTTAGTAGCACTCAACTGCAGATCAGAGGAGGAAGGCAATAATTGCTTGGGGAGGGAAAAGTGAGAGGAGCGATGAAGAATTCGAATTAAAAGTGACTTTATACAAATGGTTTGTAGCCTCACAGAGTGCTCCACTATATATGGTTAGGAGTGGTAATGGATCGGGCCTATTTTTTCTTTCACAAATCAACCTAGCTGTTTTCATTATTAATTCAAAATTATATAGTTTTACTGGCTCGATCCTAATCCAGCCCGATCCTTAATTTGCTAGGCTAAATTAGAGGGCCCCTTTACCACCCCTATGTATGGTAACTAGTTTGTCCACTCTGGGCCAGTCGTCCTTGGGTTGGGCTTGGCAGCCCTCCTAGGCCTTGATGTTGAGGCATGCTCCTAGACCTCCCTTGTCGTAGTCGTTGTGGAGTTCATGATGGCATCTCCTCCCGAGACCTACCCTAGGGTTCACGCACAAACAAAAAATGTGTAATGCAGCCACATTAGCTTTTATCATCCCTCCCACTCTAGGCCACCACCCATCTGAAAGCCAAGCGACCTAGCCAATTACACTATCTAGCTGGCTGACTCTAGAGTTTGGTGGGAGTGGACCTAGCACAAAGCAAATAAAGAAACAGATGCTACGAAGTTGCTCGTAAAATTGCTATAGATCATGTAGAGAGATTTTATTGTTGTGAAGTTCGTGTAGGGGTACGAGAGATGCGACACGCGCTCACAAGACTCGGTGATGCACCAAGTGTCCTCCACCTGTCACGAAACGTGTGTTAAAACGACTCAGATCATATGCCAGGAGAACAAATCACTCCTATTAATTAACCATGTTCCCCTCGAAAAGTCGACAATGGCCCTTACTTCATGCTAACAACGCATCAATTCGTCGCTGTCATAGAATTAAGGGCGCGTCGGACCTTGACCCGTTGACCGCGTCAATCCCACAGGATGACACCACTACCACCACCACAATGGAACCACGCGTGCCCTTTGCCCACACGACAAATCGAGAACAATCAACCGCTACACAAGGGGACGACCACGGCCCGTCGTGCATTGACATGGTCCCCGCTCCATTAGGCAAGTGCTGCAGCTATGGAATGGAAGGCAAAGCGTCTCTTTGCGTCCGCGCCTCACTGCAGGCACGAAAAACCGAGAACCGAAACCGAACCCGAAGGAAAAAATACAAAAACCAAACCCGAAAAATACCGATCCGAAGAAAGTCGGTTCCTATTCGGTTTTTAGTTCTCGAGCACAGAAAAGAACCGAGGTAAATTTGGTTACGGGCCTCGATAAACGAAAATACCGAATAGAACCGAATTGCATAAGACGTAGCAAATTAGCATGGAGCAGCCCGAAGCCCAGCAATGGCCCATCAAAGGAGAAACCCTAGGTCACCACTTCACTTCCTCACTCGGTCAATCCAGCCCCAAAGGCGTATCCCGTCCCAGCGCGGCGGCCCCGCCACCCGTCCCCCTGGCGGCGGGCGCCCAGCGCCGCCCTCGCTCCGCCTTGTCCTCACCACCTCGCGTCGTGTGCCGTCCACGCCCTCGCTCAGACCGCCCGTCACCTCGTGCTAGCTTCGTCCTCCGCTTCTTGGCGCCGCCGCCCAATAGCAGTGTCGGGTCACCTCACCCGGCACCGACACGACTCACGAGTACGACCTCTCCAACGCCCCACGCTGTGGCGCTACTTCCGACCCGTCGTCCAGCGCGGCAGGCGGTGAAGCCAGCGACTCCCAGCGACGGCGACTTCGATTTCTCCTCGTCGTTCTTAATTCGGTTTCTTTCGGTATATACCGAAACCGAACAAAAGAACCGACACCGAATTTGCTCGGTAGTGGGTTTGTGTAGGAACAGATCGATACCACTTTGTTGAGGAATCGAATTTGCACGGTACCAAAGAACCGAATCGATCGGGTTCGGTATTACCAACGCCTAGGGTGAGTTGTGACAAGGGTGGCGGTTGGCGCCGCGCACACAACACAACCGCTTACACGGCGTAATTTCTCGAAGTGGAAGTGGGAGGTTAGTCACGCATTCGCCGCGCCCGCATTTAATCGGTGGGAGCGGGTTAGGTGGGCACGCTGTCGCACAACGCACGGGTCGCTGAAGAATCGGTCCGTCTCCTGGGGTCTCGGCGGCTCGGTGCCGGGCGGGATCGGGGGAGGGACAAGGGAGGGCGGTGCCCGCGCCATGCACCAACCAGACGCCTCCTTTTCGGGCGCTCGATGCGTCACACGAGCCCTTAGAGGCTTCGAACTCCTAGAAACTGGGGCAATGGGAAAGTCTTGCTACTTGCGCGGTTCTTGGACGCAGGCTACGCGCGTACGTATGCATGCACCCGTATACCGGCAGCGTTGCCGGGTGGGATCAGAACTCGAGCGAGTCAGATAGGGTGGTTCGAGTGGTAAATCCCTCGCGGGATTTGGAAGCGGACTGCACACCGGGCGCGTGCGCACCCGTTCCAGAATGATCCTGGTTGACAGTTGGTAAAGTAGACCCGTGCGGTGCACGCTAATATAAAGCACGGTGAAAGTTGCCATCATCCGATTCACCCGATGATGATTGGGATTCGATCGACTTTCACCCTCACGACTTTGGTATACGATTTTTCATTTTTTTTTGGTCATCGCGACATCGCGTGTCCGGAGTGCGGGACATCTGGGACGGCAGTAGTTGACGCGCCAAGGGTGGTCTCGCACTCCGCGAAGCGTGGACACGAAAAACCTGCCTGGGCCCCAGGAGCCAAGTTTGGTGGCGTCGTAGTACCTCGTACGCATGGGCGGCAGGTGGGTCTGCAGGCCACCTGACGGGGTGCTACTGGAGTACTACGTCGGTTTGTGGCGTGAGGGTGGGCCGGCCCTGCCCTGCCGCCCCTGCGTTCGCTTCGCATTGAAACTGAGGAATCTGAGGGATCATGGCGTTTGCTGCGTGCGTCGGCAAACTCGGCATCGGCAGGCGGCAGCAGCATGTATTGATTTCGTGTGGGACGACGGACGGGGAGGGGGCATCGGGTGGAGGCAGGCACGGCCGCAGAACCGGCGCTTGCGTGCCGCCCGGTGTGATCCCGTTTTGGGGTTGCTCTGAACTAGCGCACGTCTATACATTGCGTCGGCGTGAGCGTGAGGCGGGCGTGAGCTGAGGCCGGCCGGCAAAGTGGCAAGTTTACATTTTGCAAATATTTGAAGAAAATATATCTATATATAATAAGTTATTAAATAGTAAGCTTTGATTAGAGTTGATGGGGTGTGAGGCGCCCACACCCAATTGAGCTACTCGATTAGTAAGCTCGGTTTCAATCGAAATTAATTTTTAAGGAAAATCAATCGAAGTTAATAAGGAGAGTAATTGAGAATCATATAATATTTCGTAAAAGACAAAAGTTTATAGCTAATTAAAAATGATAATTAGTATGCTGTTAGAAAAAAGGCGTAGTAGTATACTACAAGACTTTGTGGTTTTATATGCATTCTTCTTTATTATATCATCATCATCATGTCTTTGGTACGCTTGCTCAAAGTCACACGATGCATGGGTTCATGTGATTGCAAATTACGATTGAGTTCTGCTGATGATCATTCCGTATTTTTTTTGTAGGTATGCAGACTGCAGCTGCAAGCGATAGATCTAACATAGCCGTCTCACACCTACATCCTCTGTCCATGAAATAACTCATCATGTTGACTTTAATACATTATGTTTGACCTCTTGTCTTATTCAAATTTTTTATACAAATTATAAAATAAATAAATCATTATTAAAGTATCTCTAATGATAAAATAAGTCATATCAAAATGGATAATGTTTATATAAAAATTTTGAATAAGACAAGCGGTCAAACATTATGTATTAAAGTCAACATGATGAGTTATTTGTGGACGGAGAGAGTACTGAACACATAGGTTTTCTGGAATATATATAAACAATAAATTGACTTGAGAGTTTTTTTTACACATAAACCGTATATACTAGGGGAACCCCCCGTGCGTTGCTGCGGGAATTAAGAAAATACAATGATCATAAGAGAAAAATTTCATGATACCATCTCTGCATGATATTTTCAATCCATATTGACTACTTGTAAATATTGATTTTGTAAATTGATCCCCTAGTTTTAGAAAATCAAAGGCCTTTATCGATGACGGGGGAGGAGCCGGGCGGCCTTTGATCTCTTTACTTTTACATATTTTCAAGTAGTCAATTTACAAAATCAATATTTGCATGTAAACTATATTACAAAAATTAGTTTCTCAGCAGTAATTAAAATAAGGGGAAGCGTATAGCATATAAAAGATACATCAATATATATAAACATTTGGTAAAACTGAAACAATGAAACAGGCGTATGCTATTGCACATCTCATCTTCATTATATTATTACAAAAATCAGTTATAAAAATTTGTGGAGACTCCTTGCCTCAGCGAGAGTAACGCTCCACCCGTGATGCATCTTGGATAAGGCGAGACCGAGGCGAAGTGGAGCGGGATGGCTGCGCCCGCCGCGCCGTAGAAGAGAGGAGTAGCTTTGAAGCGCCGGCCAACGGTCTGGGTGCCGAGCAAAGCGGCTGAAGATCTCACAGCTACAGAGTACTGTCGACCTGAAACTTGGAAAAGCAATAGAGGCCTGTGCGGCTGTGCCGAAGGAGACCATCCATGCATGTCGGAGGGATCCAGAACGAAGGAGGCCACCCGGCCACCCATCTGCATGACGAACAGGAGATCTGGTGCAAGATTGCGGCAGCTGGCGCCACTCATGGCATGAAGCAGCAGAAGGATGTGTGTTGTCGTCATGCCTTGGAGCACCATGCAGGAGGGGATGGCATTTTTCTTTTCCATCGGCCATATATATGGAGCAGTAGGTAGGAACCGAGGACCTTTTGTTTTCCTTGAGTTAAGGTGGGCTGCTGACATTTACGGAGGTTGGAGGTGGATGCATGCAAAGAGGGAAATGGATGACGATGGAGGTCCATTCGTTCGGCAACTGACAGGAGGTGGGATTTGTCTGTAACTTCGTGTTTCTCAAGGAACCGAGGAGGCTGACGATGGCCGGCTTCCTGAGCAATAAATGAATGGGGCTTAGTGGGTTCTAAGGAGTTTCTGGTGCGTGGACCAGCCTGAGAACTCCTAAAGAAATCTTAGTGGGGAGCTCCTATATAGGAGTTATAGATTAGATTAGATTAAAGCAGAGAACTTACATAAAGGCCCTTGAAAAAGAGGCCAATTACGTAAAAGATCCCTAGATCTAAATCTTGGACCATCGGCCGGGCGGGCGCCGGTGAGCCGCCGCAGGCGTCACGGACGATAGTTGCAGTGGTGCGGGTGGGCTTCTTCGAGCGGAAGCCTGATGTGGTTGAGGACGACGTCGCGACGAATCATCGCCGGCGACCCAAAGATGCGCGAGATCGGCGTCGGGCGGTAGTTGTTCGTCGCCTTCGATCGGGGGGCTCACGCCCAGGCGGTGGCGCAGATCATCCAGGGGAGCATAAGCAGAAGTATTCACTGCTTGAAGGTCGGAGGTGGGTGGAGACGGGGAGAGTTGGGGAGGACGGCGGTGGTGGAGCGGGGTCTGGATCTCGTGGGATGGAGGGAGTGGAGGCGAGATCCACCGAGGAAGGAGGGGGCAATAGATTATTTAGGTGTACCACAGAGGAGCCGGTGACGTCGACGGCACGGGAACCGAGGAGAATCACGGCGACGGCGACGACAATCCTCAGGGCGGGCGCCATACGGTCGATACTACCTTGAGCGAGGAAGAAAAACTACCTAGACGTAACCTACAGCCTAAACCACCGGGAGGGTGGGGTGCTCTTCCTTCCCGCTACGGCGAGACGAGCTCACCGGAGCCGGGAGGGAGGGGGCCGAAGGGAGGCGGCGGAGGGAAGCTTCGAGGAGAAGGAAGAAAGGGGGGCAGCTCAATCTACTGAATCAGGCCTATTTTATGATTCCAATTGACTTGAGAACGCATAACTTGCTCAGGCAGGCAGGCTGGCCGGCTTGATTCGTGACTCATTAGTCGTGAACCATGCGCTGTAGTACAAGTCAAAACATAGCGATTTGTTTGTGCTCCGTTGCGGTGCTTGCAATGGTGGACGTGTATACTATACGAGGACATTTACTTCAGCGAGTAGGTGTGGAAAGCAACAGCTTTGTGCTGGCACGCGCATGCTACCCTTGTGACTATCTGCATGGAGAGAACAGAGAGACAAATAAGTGAACATTTCCAAAACTTTACATGACAAAAATATGAGATGCAACAAAGGATGAATGCAACATACTTTATGTTGAATGCACTCATGCTAGTTTCATCTCGTTCTTCTATTTTTTTGACAACATTTCATCTCGTTCTTTTGTTGTGCAAAGTTTTCAAAACGCATTTAGTCATCGATTAGAATGTTTTAATAATTGTTTTAGTTTCTTGGATATTTTCTTCATTTGCCTAGAGCTAAACCTAAATTTTGACGTAACCTCTAAATATTTTATTTCGATCGCTCATGTCCCTCATGGTTTAAAAATTTCTGAATTTTAATTAAGAGGATGAAACTGGCTTGAAAAGCACTTCTAATCAAGGCAGAGGCAATTTAAACAGTTTTAAGAGTTGAGAGAGATAGTTCGTCTGACGTTTAACTTCTCTCTTTTTTCAGAATCTGGTGTTGAAGTTCTAAGAGGGAACTTAGGACCTACTCCTATTTGGTTGGCTTCTAATTCTTGTATGGCACTATCGGCGACGGCAGTCTGTATGATTTTGTTTTTTTATAAAGGAGTCCATATGAGTTGCGGCAAGGGAGAAGGTGTCGCTAGCCTTTGGGCTGATATGGGCCGGTAAGTCCAGTCTCAATGGGGGTTTCATGAGTGTTTCATGCACATTAAATGCAGCGCCACATCGAAAAAATTTTACTTTTTGCATGAAACCCCTAGGAGAGAGAAGGAAAGAGTTTCACCATGGTGAAACCTTTGGGCACTGTTTCACATACGTTGGAAACTGTGTGAAACCCCCATTGAGACACAAATAGAGTTTCACTATGCAACTATGCAATTAAATCATGCAATGAGAGAGAGGTTGTGGGACCCTTTAGCCTATGAAACTGTGCAATGAAACTATGCATTGAGAGATACGTCTATTTCATGCCAAAGTTTCATATCTTGGAAACCAGGAGGTGAAACTCTCCATTGTCTTAGTAGGAGTTTCATCGGAATTTCATTTGCATTTAATGAGCTGCCACGTAGACATTTTGGATGATGTGGCACCGTATTTATGAAGAGAGAGAAGAAATGAGTTTTATGGGGATGAAACTCTCTTAACACGAATACCAACTCTCTATGAGTCATAAAATTTAATGCATATGAAACTCTAGAATGAAACTCTCCATTGACAAAGATGAGGGTTTCATTAGTGTTTCATTTTCTTCTACGTGACATGGCAGTCTAGGAAACAACGCTATGAAACTCTCCACTGAGACTGGTCTAATAGGCCAGATTGGAGTTTGCTTAACTCACTGTTGGATACGAAATGAACGGCTCAGATGTGTGACCGGAGAGGCAAGTCGATTTTGCTGACTTCGGAGGTTCGAGAGGATCTGATTCTCATAATTTCAAAAACAAAACCGCCAATAAAAAAAATAAAAATCCTCCCGCACCCGGGCGCCGCCGCCCATGCTTTGCCCCGACGCCAGAGTGCCGCCGCCGCCTTTGCCTCGTGGCACCCGAGTGCCGCCGCCGCCGTCTTTGCCTCCCGGTGCCTTAGTGCCGCCGCCGCCCGTGCTACCTTCCGGTGGCGCTTTGTGTTTCCTCTCCCTCGCATCGCCGCTAACCGCCTCTCGCACCTTGGCGCACTTCCCTAGTCACTACCGGCCACAATACGGGGGCGGCTTCCTACTCCCTATCCACCAAAGACGGGACCTCATCCAGTTGTTCATAAGGTGAGAGTGAGATTAATCATCCTTTCCTTTTTTTTGTCTTCATAATTCATTTATTAATCTAAATGTAAGTTCATTGAGCTTTGTGTGGAAGGGTTTGAATGTCAATTAATCCCGTAGTTACAAAGCCTTTTAATCTAAGGGCCCGTTTGGAACACGGAATGGAAAATAGAGGAAAGGAAAGAAAATACGAGAATATGATAGATATGTGGTGAGAAAACAGAGGAATGGGAAAACACAGAACCATGTAGATAGAGGCGTTTGGAACAAAGGAATTTATAACACATGATTTTCAAAACATGAGGTGTGATTAAAAGATATTTATACAACATCAAATTTTAGTTAGCAAATAAATATATGTGATTAGTAGGGCATGAGATAGGAATAAAACAAACAGCATGTGACGTCATCAAACTATACACGGAAAAACCGTTCCCTGAGCTCCAACCGGATGTTTAATTTCCTTTGTTTTGTGAGCAACGAAATCCTTTCCTCTGAATCATAGGCGTCGTTCTCGCGTTCCAAACAGCATGTGATGTCATCAAACTGTAGGAATCAACATCCTCCAACATTCCTCCATTCCAAACGGGGCCTAAATGTTAGATCATTGAGCTTTGTGTGGTAGAAATTTAAGTTTGAAAATGGGGATGGGTTTGATAAATATGGTGTGGGGCATGCATCCATCGAACTTGACCTTTTGATCCTGCTAGCATAATGCCGAGCTACTTTCTGTAATGTTTCATATTAGATTGAGACTAGAGTTCTTGAACAATGTCCTCGTTGAATTTTATATATTTATATCTTTGTGACCTATGTTTAATTAATCTCTATCCTCGTTGTTCTATTGTCATTTTTTATGTCTACATGATTTCTTCTATCTAGATCTCGTACTTGTTGTAGGGAGATATACTTGAGTACATTACTAACAAGTTTTGCATATTTTCAGGGTTGCCAACAGAGATTCGCACAATTGTACAAGACACCGAAAGTAGGCTTGAGAAGGAAAGGTGAGCGAATACATTAGCTCCTTCAAATAATATATGATGTGCTCCTTTTTAGTAGTAGCCATAAACTAAGAACATCCCGAATGGAATGTGTACCTATACCGATGTTCTGTTTTGCCTTTTTGTTATTTTTGCCCTTCAAGGTTCAGTGTTTCCAGATGTCTTTGTTTACTTAGTAAAATCCTTGCAACATTATTAATTTTGCATGTATTCAGTTTCAGTGTTTGGTGATTTTTTTGATTGAATTGAGAAAGATTTTGTGCATGTCTACTTGTTTACTTTGTAGGTTGTAGAGCTCCATGTAGGCCTGATTTTTTTTTCTCATTTGTGTGTTGTTTGTTCACCGAGGTAGCGAGTTATCCCCTATTTCAATGTTTACTATTTACTTATTTGAGTGTCACTTAACTTAAACCTAAGTGCCATCTCCTTCATATTAAATCTTGTAGACTGGAGTATTTAGTATGAGGTGTTTAGAGAGGTTAGAGAAAAATGTATGGATGTTGTCATTCAGCATTAGACAAAGTAAGAGTTTGGTAACAATTTTCTAATGCTGAATTTAGTTTTTTTTTAAATCATGATAGAATGGAAACATAAGTTAATTGTGTGATCCATCATTCACAATTCAGATGGACACCTCTGATTTTTTTTTTGAATTCTAATTCCATACTTTACGCTTTATCGATTATTTAAATGTGTTTTTTGTATTTTCTCGTAATATCGAGAGGCCTGCACTGACCAACATTTATTACCCAACCAATTTGTTGGCATCATTTTTTATTGATTGAATCCATTCCACCTCATGTTTTTGCTTTGCCCAGTTAACTATTTGTAGCTTGTAGAGCTACAGTTAGGCTTGATTTTTTTTACTTGTATGTAAATATAATATGCCTCAAGTATACTCAAAAGTGAAAAGTGGATTGATAGTATGGTAGGCTAGTTGGAGTCTCCTTATTAGTCAGTCTTGTATGTCTTTTGTATCAGTTTTGTGTTTGGTGATACAGTTGTTTTTTGTTTAGACTAACAAAATAAAGTAGTCTTAAAATAACATTTATCAATTGTTAAAGTATCGGTAGCTTTGTTTATTTCAAACTTGAACTTCATGCTTTTTTTTCCCTAGTTATATGACAGTGAAACGAATTCAATAGAGAACCTGAGTGAGTGTTTGATTCTCTTTTGCATATGATATTGTTATCAATTTTAAGTTTAGTTTTGTTGTTGCTTTGATTTTACTTGTCTTTTTTATTCATTAGGTACAAAAGATAACATATGTCATCTATTGTAGATTCTTCGGGTATCACTAGCTAGGACAAAGAGAAGCTCCTACACTTATTTATTTCAAAGTAAAGGGCAAATGAGCCGATCACAAGCAATTTAGAAGGTTTTAACAAGAAGAAATGCGGCTATAATACAGATGTATCGGGTTCACCAGAGAGAAGTGCACGGTAGCTATTTATGTCTCTATAGATATAACTAGACCAACAGTTTACCATTTTGTTCACAAAATGAAACCTATTAGAAGTTTAAATCCCTCGAAAATAACTATCTTCAGAAGGTATTGTATAAGCAAGAGTATCAGCCAGCCACTAATGCTACCAGTACTTTAAAGGGCAATCAACCAAATCCACAGGGTTAGACTATGGCACAAAATATTCTACACCAAATAACATTATCGTGGAAGATGACATAAGGGATGAGAGGGCTATGAAAAAGGATAATAAGCTACTACAACATTCGTGGGTACATTCTGAAATGAATCAAAGTTACAAAAACATTCTAATGCTCCAAAGAAAAAGTGGTATTCCATTGCCAATCTTAGAGTCAGATGATATTGATGATCATAGAGTTATGTTCATGATTATTTTGGATGACATGGATAACTATTTTGTTAGTAGCACTCGCACATCAAAGGAGAAAGGGAAGAGTTGCTTGGGAGAGGGGAAAAGTGAGAGGAGCGATGGAGAATTCAAATTGAAAGTGATTTTATACAAATGGTTCATAACCTCTCCCTCTCGGAGTTCTCCAATATATATGGTCACTAGTTTGTCCACTCGACCAACCGTCCATGGGTTGGGCTTGGCAACCCTTCTGGGCCTTGATCTTGAGGCCTGCTCCTGGTCCACCCTTGTCGTAGTCGCTATAGAGTTGTTGTTGCTGACATGATAGCATGTCTTCCCGAGACCTGCCCTGGGGTTCACCCACAAACGAAAATGCATAATGCAGCCACATCAGCCAGAAACGAAAATGCATAACACAGCCAACTGCCTTGAGGCGGGTGAAAGGATCAAGATGCCCAAGAGGGGGGTGAATTTGGCTAATCTAAAAATTCATTGCACAAATTAAACCTAAAAGCCTGATTTCAACCACTTGTGCCTATGTGTGTTTCTAGCAACTCACAAAGTTTTGCACCTAGGTTCCAATCCTACTCTAGCATGGCAATTCTAGGAATGTAGAGACATAAAATAGAATTGCAAAATGTAAATGCTCAAAGTAAAGAGAGAGGAAGGAACACAGCGATGTTTTTTCGAGGTATCGGAGAGTCGCCACTCCCCACTAGTCCTCGTTGGAGCACTCTCGCAAGAGTATCGCTCCCCCTTAGTCCTCGCAAGAACTAAGTTCTCTCTACGGGCTGATTCTTCGACACTTCGTCGCGGTGAATCGCCCACAACCGCTCACAAGCTCGCTTGAGCCACCCACAAGCTCCACTGGGTGATCTTCAAGCCATGATCCACCACCGAGCCGTCTAAGTGATTGCGATCACCAAGAGAAACAAGCATGAACTCTCACTTGACCACAACAAGCCTAGGAGAAGAGTGGACGCACACTTGAATCTCTCAAAGCACTAAAGAGGTCCTTACCCTTGCATATGAACACCTCCTTAGCCTCTTGCTCTTCCTTGCACTCTCAAGGGTGTTTCTCAGCTGAACAAATGAGCAAGAGAGATGGGGGAAAAGTATATATGGCCCCCACCTTCCATCTTCAACAAACAGCCCAAAAAGCTGCCTCTGTGCATTGACCGGACGCTCCGGTCAGTTCAAATCTGGTGACCGTTGATGCTGACGCCAGCGTCCGGTCGCCAGAGTCCGGTCACTGACCGGACGCTCCGAACGCCAGTTTGGTCTAATTTGGGCCTTACTGGAATCGACCGGACGCTCTGGTCAAGGACCCAGCATCCGGTCCAGCGTCCGGTCACTCCTTTGAAGCACTTCTTCACCTCTGACTCCGCATCTTCGTGAATGGCTTCAACTCCAACTGATCTCCGGGACATTTTAAGCTACCTAGTGCTAGAAAACTCAAGTGTGCACAACATCTCATCTCTAGACTCACCTAGGTCAAGCTACCCATTCGTACCCCCCTCAATAGTACGGCCAAAATAGAAAACAAATTCCTAACGACTAATCTGATGCCACCCAACTCCGTCGACAATCGGAACTAACCGTCCTTAACCTTGTCGTCCATCACTGGAAAACCGAAACGAATTCCATCGTTAGGGGGCGTATCGATCACATTGCCTGAGATCACCATTACCATGACCTAACTCAACCCTGTTTCTGCAAAACACATATTAGTAATGGTAATTTATATTGTCATCAATCATGAAACCCACACTAGGGGCCTAGATGTTTTCAGCGGGCGTGAGCAGAGCCTGGCCGAGAAAAGTGGCAAGTTTACATTTTGCAAATATTGGAAGAAAATATATCTATACCTATATAATAAATCACTTCCTCCATCACAAATTGTAAGTCGTTTGACTTTTTTTACACCAAGTTTGGTCACCTGTCTTATTCATTTTTTTTACAAACATAGTCAAATTTAAGTTACTTTCAAAGAATGTTTATTAATAATTTGCAAATTTTTTAATAAGACGAGTGGTCAAACTTGGTGTCAAAAAAAAGTTAAATGACTTACAATTTTGAATAAGAAGTGATATTATTAAATACTCCTTTTCGTCCCCAAATTATAAGTCGCTTTGACTTTTTGGGTACATTCATTTTGTTATGCGCCTTGATATAATAATATGTCTAGACTCTAGATACATAGCAAAATAGATAAACTAAATAAGTCAAAGTGACTTATAATTTGAAACGGATGGAGTAGTAAGCTTTGGTTAGATTTGATGGGAGTGTGAGGCGCCCACACCCAATTGAGCTACTCGATTAATAAGCTCGGTTTCAATCGAAGTTAATTTTTTTAGGAAAATCAATTGAAGTTAATAAGCAGTATATCAGTATATGACTATATGAGTAATTGAGTATCATATAATATTACGTAAAAGAAAAAGTTAATAACCCAATAAAAATTATAGTTATTCTGATAGTACAAAAGCGTAATATATATACTACAAGACTTTCTGGTTTTATATGCATTCTTTATTTATTGTATCATCATCATGTCTATTGTACGCTTGCTCCCGAAGTTACATGGTGCATGGGTTGATGTGATTGCGAATTAGTATGATTGAGTTCTGCTGATCATTCCGTGTTCTTTGGAGGTCTGCAGACTGCATCTGCAAGGGATAGGATCTAAAATAGCTGTCTCACACCTAAGTACTGAACACCCAGATTGAATATATATAAACAATAAATTACTGACTTGAGAGTTGAGAACGCATAACTTACACAAGCAGGCTGCAGGCCGGCTTAGCTTGATTCGTGACTCATTTGTCGTGAACCATGCGCTGTAGTACAAAGTCAAAACACAGCGATTTGTTTATGCTCCGTTGCGGTGCTTGCCGTTGGTGGACGTATACACGCATGCCACCCCTGCAGTGTGACTCTCTGCATGGAGAGAACAGAGCGAGAACGTCTGTTTTCTCTGACGCTCGCCAATCCAATCATGCAGTTCACAACTACCAGGAGAGAACCAAGTCCAGTTTTTAAAGGGCGACTGACACCGTCGTATGATTTTATAACAAAAAAATTAATGGTGCATGATTATAATACACTACTCCCTCCGTCCCATTGAGTTTGTCACCCCTGGATTTCGTGCCATCTTTTTTAATGATTCGCCTTATTCAAAAATTTTTGCATAAATATATATATTTTTTATAACTTGTTTTATCAATGAAGATACTTGAATATTGATTAATTTATTTTATTATTTGCATAAATATTTTGAATAAGATAAATGGTTCAAAAAGTCAAAAGTCGAAAACGACAAACGTTACGGACAGAGGGAGTACACTGCAGCACATTGAAGTGGGAATTTTATATAAGATGACGATCGAAGACTAGCTAAACGTCAACTGAGACGGGTCTTATCTGCCCACATCAAAGCAGGCGACGTAGTAGCTGTTGCTATATCATTCTGAAGTGCCACTTGTTGCCGGCACGACATGCAATTGGCCAGAACGAAGCGTTGACACTTCAGATCAAACTTGAGGGATCTGGTGTAATGTGCCATTAAACTACGTAGTAGTACGCACCTAGCCACACAAATTGCAGTTTAGTTGGTGGGGATGCGCTGCTGCAATGAAAAGGGTCTCGCGTTGTCTGACTCTTTCGTTTTTCCCGGCCGTCTCAGTTTCAAATTGTAGATCCACGCCAATGTCGTCGCGCCGTGTGAAATGAAATGAAATTAAATGTAAGCGAAGGTGGAACAGGCATTACACCAGTTGACCGAGCAAACAAACTCGCATCCAAGTGGAACAAGAATTAATCCTTCGCCGGATGTGGTCGTCGATGGCGAGTTCGCGGGCCTCGCGGCAATGGTTGGCTCCTGCCTCGTGGACGGTGGACTCGTTATTTTTGGGCTCGGTATAGCAATCGGGTTGGAGCCAACATCCATCCGATCGATTTTGGCCCAATCTCAGAGTTCTCGTTCACCTGCATGTTAAGGGGAGTTAAAGAACAGCATTTTTGCATCTAGGAGATGAAAAGTGACGATTACGATAAACAAAGCATTATTTTTTTCTCAAATACGTAAAAGGTTTGCGTATCTTTTATATTAAATAGAGAAAGTGAAGGTTACAATGACGCGCCACGAATGACGCACTATGAGGGAACAGAGTTGTGCACTCAGTTCAATGCTCCCTAGCGAAAGGAGATCACGACACTATTACTCGCTAACCGAACTACTTAGTCGTCACCAACGATCAAGTGTGTTGATTAGCGCGGCGCCCCTATCGTCTCGGCCTCTCTCCAATGAAGAGCAGTCGCAACGCCTCTTTATGAGGGGTTAGGATCATCGAGTTAGTTGTCGTAGGCCTCTTTTTTGCCGTCGATGGATAAAAACATATTCCATTCCATAGCAATGATTTGACGGGAAAAGTAAGGCCACAATCTTCTTTTCTTTTGGTGTGCAAGAAATGGATGAATTTTCGGCATGCTTGTGGCTATGGGTTGGTGACCTTGATGATACACGTTCTATTGTTAAACAAGCTTCCTTGATCGCATCAGTTCTCCAATCAAGTTACGTGTTATATTGTTATACAGTATCAGGTCATGCACAAGAACTTTTTTTTTTTTTTTTTGGACAGAACAGATTGCTTGTGTGTTGTACTATCTCTCATGATACTTATACAAAAGAAAACGTGCAGGGCCGGTCAATTTTGGGCCCAGTTCAGCACCAGGTTTGTGTCCCCTCCAGCATTCTCGTTCCTTCCCTTTTTTTTTGTCGAGAGCAACATTAAAGAAGGGCGATTCATAGGCGATTTTCGATCCTGGCGCCGAATCCGTCGGATCCTCTCCGTCTCCAGTGTCCTTGTTGGTGTCGAAGGGGGTGGGAACCGGTGGATTAGGTAGCAGTTGTATATACCCTACTCTACTAGGTGTTGATTAGGTAGGTTAGGGTTAGGTTGTCTACGCCGGTGATGCGGCGTGGGTTCGTCTCCCTGTGCTGCTGTAGCTCCAGTGTGCGATGGCGGAGGTGTGAAGAAGACGATGATGTCTTCAACATCTTCGGTGGTTTCCCTGTCACCGAGAGCAGCAACAATATCAGGTTCAACTCACTCCTTGTTTCTCTCGTCGCCGGCGGAAGATCCGAAGGTATGCTTACCACCTCGATGAGATGTCGGGTTGGTCTTTGGTTACCACCTTTTCTGGTGGGTTTGGTCCCCCTCGGTGTTCGTCGTCATCTGGTGTGTTGGGGGCGCTAGTGCTTGCGACGTCATACTCCTCAGGATCCGACGTTGTTGTCCAGTGGGGTCGTTCAGCGTCAAAAGAGCAAGTCGAGTTCGAATTGCTACTCAAGACGACAACAAAAAATTGAGTAGCTTCGCCAGAGAGGTGGTCGGCTTCATGTAGAGTCATCCGGCCACCGGTGGCGAAGATGACCGAGAGTTTACAAGGACCAAGATGTAATTTTCTTTTCCTCCAAGGACGTTCTTGTAAGATTTAGGATGTAATGTAACCACCAAAAACTTTATGTGAAATATAAACCCAGTTTCTCAAAAAAAAAAGGGTTCCATTGCCTCGTCTCAGACACACTCTCAGTCGTCTCAGACAATCACACTCTCAGCCGCTGCCGCCAAGTAGCCACTGTTGCTCGCCGACCAAACTTCGGTCTCACCTCCACATCGTGAAGGTGTGCGGTGCCCTCTACTTGTTGCGACCTTTTCCAACAATCGCCAGGCGGAGGATATCTTGGCCTGGACTTTTGAGAACCATGGTGTCTACTCGGTGAGATCGGCGTAGAAGTTACTGAAATAAGATTAAATGACAACTACGATGGCTGAATCGGGTGAGACATGAGGATGCTTCTATATTCTGGAGTTCACTCTGGAAACTTGACATCCCACCCAAGATCCGTGTATTTTGGTGGAGGGTGCTACACAATTCACTACCTTTGAAACCGGAGTTCAAGAGGAGGCATGTGGCAAAGGAGAGCTATTGTGAGATGTGCGGTGATCCTCAAGAATCACTCTATCACATGTTCTTCCAGTGCCAAGTGGCGAAGAGGTTCTGGTATGAGGTGAAGTATGTTACTAGGGTGATGATCCCGAGCTACACCCAAACTCATGGGCGACAAATGGCTTGCAAAAGTGGATCCAATTTAACAGAATCTAGTTTGTTTACAATATTATTTTGACTCTTATACTGAATAATTATGGGTTAATGAGGGTGTCCATCCTTGGTATACTAAACAGCTACAACTTTGGGTTAGGCCTTGTCTTGCAGCACAATACAAACATTTTTAACCCTTTTAATGCAATTATGTTCAAACAATATGAAAACATAAAGAGATCATCATTGTGCATATTTTATTTGTAAAAAAATATTAGATTGCAAACAATTTAAGTTTGAATTTTAACATCACATTATTTGTAAACATCCAATCATTGTCTGCTCATAACTCGTTTTTATATTTAACAATCATTATGTTCATGTTGCAATTAGTTTTTACATTGTTGATTAAATATCATCTTAAATTGCTAGAAGAATAGGTACAAAAGAAAAGACATATCATCTACTGCAGATCCTTCCGGTGCTAGAGAGAAGCTTCTTGACTTATTTATTTCAAAACAAAGTGTAGTAACCATATTCAAAAATGTTTCTTAATTTTGATTAAAAGGTTTTGAACAATCTTTCAATTCATGGGTCAGTTGTTCAGGAGTTAGTTATCCAAAGCTGCTTAGTAAATATTCTAGTTGAGATTTTTTTTTTTTGCAAAGTATCCCCTAATTCTTTTCAATTCTTTTTTCTTAACTAGGACATCACCTCCACTAATTTACTGTTTTTTTCATGCTCTAAATTTTTGCAACATTTTTTCCCTTCTTTCCTATGTTTTTTTCCTTACTTTTCTCTCAAAATCTTAGTAGTAGTTTAACTTCTCAAATTTTCTCACTTCTTTTTTACTTCAAAACTAAATCAACTCAACTACAAAATCAGAGACTCGAATGTTTGAACTTGAGGGCTTGTTCTGAAGTGTGGGTGAGTGAATTAAGCAGAGGGAGTAGGGTCATTTATAGGAAGTGCAGCAACAGGCCGATCGGCCTAATGGTGGGGTCAAATGGCCTCTCTTTTTCCTGATCTTTCTTTGCTTCACAACTAAGCAAATTATGATATTTTTGTGCTCTTTCGGTGGAGATATGCCAATGGTGGAGAGAAGATGGAGGTGAAAGTGATGGGTGGTGGTTGAGTGGGTGTAAGTGCGTCAAATCATATTTGTGGGTTTTGGTGAATAGATGACAATGCATTTAAAGAGCTAATGATGTTTCATGAGATTTTTTATTTAAATATCAATGTGAAAAGTGCAATTGAAACATGTTACCCTTAACTATTACTTGAAGAAAGATGCGGCGTCATACTTCAAATCGAGAGAAGTTTGACTTAAATCTCAATTTTATGTGAACTTCACTTGAGTTATAGGATGTCATACTGAAGTTTGACTTTAATCTCAATTTTATGTGAACTTCACTTGAGTTATAGGATGCCATACTATAAAGACAGATCAAAATTAGATTGCATGCTAGTGTCCTAAGTGCTCAAAGGATCAATTATAATTTCTCTGGGCACCTTTCAAAAATCTTCTCCCTGAAATTTTCAGCTCAGACTCCTTAAATTTTCAGAGCACCCCCTCTCTGAGAGCTCCTAATTACATGGAATTTCATTGCTCCCGATCAAGAAATTCTTGTGTGGGAGTCTCTCGCTCCACACTAAAAATTCCTCAAATTTTTTGCTGAAAATTCCAGTAATAGTAATTCCTCCCAATCAAGAAATTACTTGGAAATTTTTATTGGATTTTAATTAAAAAGGATGAAAGCCTTGAAAAACACTTATAACCGAGGTAGAGGTATTTTAAACACCTTTAAGAGTTGAGATAGAGTTTGTCTAGTGTTAAACTTCTCTCTTTTTTTAGAATCTAGTGTTGAAGTTCTAAGAGGAAACTTAGGGCCTACTTGGTTGGCTTCTAATTCTTGTCCAACCAAAATCATGGTGTCAAAACTTAGGCTTGCTGAAGGTAGGACAAAAGGTATATGTGTGCAATTGGTTGAGTGTCATAACAATGGTATAAAGCAGTTTTTTTTTTTTTTTTATGCAATTTAAGAAATTTATAGAAACTTGCCAAAACTTAGGTCATAAGCATTGGTGTGCCAATTCTTAGGAACCAAATGATGACTAAAAAGTTTGGTTTGCCAAAAATAGAAGCCAACCAAGCAGGTCCTTAAACTCCATTGTTTATTTTGACTTTTTTGAGAATCCCTTAAACTATATTGATAGTTTATGATGAAAAAGGACTTTGTGCAAGCCCAAGTGTTGCTGCGATCCATTAGCACGTGGTGGCTCATGATCTCCTGAAGAAAATACAAAAAAGAGCCCTCGTACGGGCTCAAAAGCAAAGGACTTCTTGCTAACTATGGGCCTTACGTTACAATTGGAGTTTGTAAGTTGTGAAGGGCCGAATGATTTCGACCCAATACTTTTTGGGCTCCATTTCCCGTTAGTCAAGCGGCCAGGAAGCATTTTCACGTTTCTCAAAAAAAAAAAAAAAAAAAAGCGTTTTTAATTTTCGGAGGGTCAGAAGTCGCACACTGCATTTCTTACTGTATATACTCCCTGAATAAAGTGTCGCCGCCTCTTGCTACATCTTGTCGGAAATATAATTCTATATAGATTTGCCCAAGTTTTTTATATATATATCTTTGACTGAATGTCCAATTTTTTTTTATCTTTGACTAAATGTCCAAAATTCCCATACTGGATGTAAGTATCGCTGCTGTTTTTTTTGCTGCTTTCGTAGTACATGTAGTCATAGTCATATTCACCTCAATCCACGTGTGGTGTAGTCACAATTGCTAGTATAGGCAGGGCCAGGTTGTTGCCTTTTTTTTTTGGCAAAACATATTTAGTTTATTTCCAGCTCGGTTATTCACATCAGGGGTTTAGCACCAGAAATTTGAAGTAAATTTAACATAAATTCCTGAACTATAAAATAACAATAACAATGATGTTATAGTCTATAGACGGAACCCTAACTTTGGGCTTCTCTTTTTTTTTGGGAAAGGAGTTGGGTCGAACACTCGTGTGTTGATCATGATGAATCGTTCAGATTTTTTTTTTAACAAGTGTTCTAACGAGTGTTGAATTGAACGACGATAAAGATGTGGTGTTGTGGGATTTAGATAAGTCAAAATGTTATAATACAAAATCTTTATACAGGTTCATTACTGATAGAGGGATACTGAGCAGAGTAGCTGGACATATCTGTAAAATTCCATTAAAGATAAAACTCTTTCTTTGGCAAGTGTTCAATAATAAACTTCAAGTGGCCCAAGAGTTTATTAAGAAGGGGTGGAATGGCTTAGGTGAATGCTGTCTAGGAGATGGTCCAGAATATGTAGAACACATTCTTTTCAAATTTGGAATGTGATTAGGGAGGCCTGGCAGTTACAGGAATGTCCTGCATCTTTGATGAATCTGTCATAGATGGATTTATGGCAAGGGGCTTGTACCAGCTAGGATTATCTTGTTTTTATTTGCATGTTTTGCTTGGGCACTATGGACCAATAGGAATAAAATGGCTATTGAAAAAGTATATTCCGTGCTATTTCCTTCATACAGAAATGGGTGATTCTGCTTAAGGAACAAGATAAAAGTCGCGTTATGCAAGTGAAGGAAGACATCATGGAGTGGATCAAGCAGTTTGCTCCAATCAAGTTAACCTTCACAGATGTAATAGAGATTTAGCTCTTTGGTAGTCTATTCTTGTTTCCTGCTTTTTGTTGAGTGAATCTTTCATTTGTAGCTGTTAACCCCAGCAATGGATTCTTTCTGAAAAGCCGAGTTATAAAACTCGTTAAAAAAAAAAAAAATCGTTCAGATTGGGAGGGTGTATGTCTAATATCTTTGAATTGAAAAGGGAAACAAACCGATTTCCATGTCTCCAAACTCATGTGTTCATCAATGCAGTTATAATTGTCCTATGTGCCAAACGGAGCCAGAAGACAATCTGGCTCCGTTTGGCACAATTATAACCGCATTGATGAATACAATGCTTTGTCTTCTGGCTCCGTTTGGCACATAGGACAATTATAACTGCATTGATGAACATATGAGTTTGGAGACATGGAAATCGGTCCGTTTCCTCTTTCAATTCAAAGAGATTAGACATACACCCTTTTGAGAGGATGATGAGCGTGAATGGATCGGGGTCTATTCTTATCTAGGAAGTGATCAGGTCGGGAGGTGAGGTGAAGGAACCCGATCAACATTTTGACTGGTTGCTGGTATATTTAGTGGCTGAGACGACATTCTGTTCATGGGGAAGAAGTCCAAAATCCTCCCTGGTGTCTGGCCATGTCAATCGCTACAATTACAACAATTATTCTGCTGCATCAAAGAAGGAGCAGTGATCAATCAAGGCTAGAAGAAACCTTCCGATGGATGTCTAATGATTACCGTGGATGCCGCCTTTGATGACACAATGGGATCAGGAGCTCTGGTGCTGTCATTAGACACTATACAGGTGGCTTTATTGCCACATCACAGAGCTTCATACCACATGGTCACAACATAAGCATACTCCCTCTGGTTTGGTTTTGGTAAAGTTTGGGTCAAACATTAAGAATATAAATCATTAACTTTCAAGTTGTTGAGTTTGTAAATATGAAAATGATATGAATAGATTTGTCTTAAAAAATACTTTGATAAAAGTATACATATATCACATTTTCATAAATATTTTTATAATAACAAGAGGTTAAAGTTGTGTTTTGGAGACCGTGTCATTGTCCTAAACAACTTCTAATACCAAACCGGAGGGAGTATGCCTTGAGGGATTGACTCCTTTTGGCACAACAAATCGGTTGTAGTCAAGTGGAGATCCAATTAGACTGTATGGAGGTTGTCAAAACTATGCAGGTTGCTTTCTCTCCCACGGCTACAACAGCAAATCTACTATAAATGTACCCACTATAATAGAAGGAATTCATGGTAATTTCAATCAGTTATTGTAACAGAAATTGTAATTTAGTTGCCCATGAATTAGCTAGGCAAACTTTATTAGGGAAAAAGTTCTGGACTCTAAGAAGATTATCCCCGTCATCTATCCTTGCGTTTTCTTGTAAATGGTATCTATTTTTTTTTGAATCAATAAAGTTTGCTGAAAGTTTTTTTTTTTAAAAAAAAAAGTGCCCAAACTCAAACAAGTTCCAAGGGGGCTCCCACAGTGCCCCGGATAAGACCCTTTACTCACCGATGAGTTCAGTGCGTTTGCTAAGCACCTTTTGTACTTGGGAGCATTTGTTAATTGTCCTCAAGACCATAAAAATGCGCCGTACAAGTGTCCGGAAAAAGCCAGGCATGATAGTTTCTGCTGCCCCCTTTTGCATTAAGATAGCTTTGCTTTGGCATATGATAGCAACGTGCTGGCAAACCACAACATGCAACACCATCTCAGGCATTAAGATGGTCACATGGCCACAAACAGTTTCACCAAAATCGCAACACCAATTCCTGTTGGCTGTTGCGACCATGACCAGCAACTGAGCAACCAATTTCGGCCATAGGCCATAGCATCATGTAGCATGGGCCAACTGACAACTGTACAATGCCCATTCATAGCCGAAAACGAACAATGTACCAGAACCAAGGCACAAAACATGACCTTTTCTTCTACAACTCAATTTTTTGAGCTATCACTTTCCGTTTCTTTTTTCCCCCCTCTTTTCCCTTTCTCTCTACAAGCATTCTACAAGAAGCTAAGGCTACAAAAGAAGAGAGACAAAACACCATTTCTCCAACTCCCCATCAACAAAACCAATGGAACCAATTCAAGCAACTACTGGGGCAGCAACAGAATCAATGGTGCCGCCTTGTGTTGCCACTTCGCATTGTCAGTCCATGCAAAAACTTGGTGTAGCCTAGAAAGCTAAGCTTGCCGTCCGACGGCCTAATCCAGTCACGGACGATGGAATACGCTGCTGCAGAAAGATTCATCTCCTGTGTACCAGAAGGGATATAACTTGATCAACATCTGAGTGAGATCAAATATGTATTCCGTCACTCAGTTCGGTATATATCTTTCGTACCTGAGCAAGCTCCTCGATTGTGATAGCACGGTTACCTTCCTGCTCAAAGTACTCGAATGCAGTACTGGCAATTTCTTCCCACTGCGGTACAGCCTCAAGCTGGTAAGGGCTTATTGTAGCTGCACGGAACTCCTCAAAGTCCATTCTCCTATATGCGAGTGGCTCCAGCTGAAGGTGATTACACAGACAAAATGAAATGCTGAACCAAACTATATTACATACAAAAAGGGAGTACATAAGGTTGGCTATATAGTCCATATCTCCTACCGCATTCAAGATCTCAAGTGTTCTAGATTCTTTCATAGCATCAGTACAGTTCCGTAAAAGAGCCTGCATATTTAAAGGGAAGAAAAGGAAAAACTGAGCTCAGTGTGCCAAACAGGGAATGAGTTTCAGTGCATCATAGCACATGTATAAGAAAAAGAATACGGACAAGCAAAGTGCTTACCATCTTGAAGTTATCAATACATATTCGACCATCTCCACTGTCTGGTTCTAACAAGTTGTATTGTGCCCTGATGTAGATAAGCTCATCTTCTGTTATTGCTCTTGACAAGGCCTGTCAAATGAACGTCGAAAATAAAATTAACATGACTAGAAATTGGGTAATGTGATTTCAGCAAGACCAATGCAATGAGAGGTACCAATAAAACATGTAGCTGTATAACAACAACTAGTAAAGGGGGAGGGGGGATTTTCAGCTCCCCAGGTACCTTCATCTAGTCTACCAAACCTAACCAGCTAGTTTTGCAAGGTAAGGCGTAGTTCAAATGCAAGCCATGTACAAACAGATCTGTAAGCATCTAATTAATATTCAAAAGAAATTTAAATTTGTCTAAATCATAAGCAATCAATGGATTTAGGCACATCGAATGGTTTAGATGCATGGATATAGTTGAGTTGTACACAAAATGATCATACATGAAGAAAAAGACAGAGGAACTAAAATATCAACCTTCAATGCCGCCCGTTTGAGAGGCGTCGAACGAAGGTATGCTTTAACCAGCTTAAATACTAGCATATCCAGAGGTATTTGTCGGTGCTGATCTCGCAACCAGGGGTGAGCTGCAACATGCAAACGACACATAAGAAAACTTCTGTCTTCAAAAAATAAATTTCAAAAAGAAGTGTTGAATACAATTGATATACAGACATTACAAGTGAAAAAAGGAATTGTCAGTGAGACTGTGAGAGTACTTACAGAGTGCCTGTGCAGCAGTCATTCTTTTTCTGTAATCCTTGTTAAGAAGTCTTTTGACAAAGTCTTTAGCTTCAGGAGATACTGATTGCCATGGTGTGTCATCAAAGTTAGGGTCAGCTCTCAGCACTGAGCGGAAAATACCTGATTCAGTTCGTGCCCAGAATGGCCTGCTACCACACAGCAATATATAAGTGATAACACCAATACTCCACATGTCTGCCTCTGTGCTATATGACCTATGCAAGACTTCTGGAGCAACATAGTATGCGCTTCCAACAATGTCATTAAGCCTTTCATCTGTAAAGGGGGAGGAAAAGAATCAGGAGCGTCAGGCTTTAGAACATTTTTTGGAGGAAGGTCATATCTTTGATTTTATGTCACTCCAACAGAACTCCTTTATGATTGGATGATCCTTGTGTGGAGATGTGTAATACCTGGTCTTATAAAATCTGAGAGACCAAAATCAATTATCTTCATAGGAGAACGCTCTTCCCTAGTGCTGAATAGGAAATTCTGTTAAAAACATCCAAGGGTGGATTTATCAGAAGGAATATACCACAGTTTTTTCAAGAAGACACATCATATTCCGTTATACACTTCTACTTAACAGAGTCCACAGACCTCTGGCTTCAGATCACGGTGAACAACGCCCTGAAGATGGCAAAAGGCAACTACTTTTAATATCTGTTCAACAATAATTTTTGCATCCCCTTCATTGTATCTTCCACCTCTGCAAAAAGCATACAGTACTATAACAAAGCTACACCTTATAGTGGTGTTCGCAAAATGTTTCTCAAAAAAATGTAATACCTGGACAAGATTCTATCCAATAATTCTCCACCTTCACAAAGCCTGATCAGTAGAGGTGAAGAAAACATCAGTTATCATGTAACTTCCCATTAATCTAGTTAGGAAGAAAAGGCCTATAGTAACAGTTAGCAAGTCCTTTCATATATAATGTTATGTGCTGTAAGAGAACATCAACCCTAAGGTACACAATGTGATTGATCACTATCATACATACTGTTTCAAGATAAACAGCACATGCAATATTCACAGTTTTTACATAGATCAATATTATGAAAGGCAAGGAGGGAAAACATACTCCATGATTATGTAGACATTAAGAGCGTCCTCACAAGCATCATAAAACTGGACAAGATTGGAATGTCCAGATAACGCCTTCAAAATTTTCACCTCTCTGCGCACATCCTCAATAGATATTGCTGTTGTCATCTGTAAGAGAAAAGCAAATGATTGAGGTGACTTTTGCAAACTAAAATATGAAATCTAGGCCAAGAGATAGTTTTACCCCTGGTATAATGAGCTAGGAAAGTGAATTTAGCCCTAACTGATGGGTTGTCTAAGAGAACCTTAATCTTAATTTAAAGGGTCCTTTGAGCATCTGTTAGCCTCAAGCCGCAGAAAGTCTATACCATCTATGTGGGTATGTGGTAACAAGGCATAACATCGCACGCAATTCAAATAAAGAACTATATAAAGGAAGAAACACATTTGACAATAAATACATCTCCCGCTCAAATAATTTCAGTAGCACAAGCGAAAGTATAGCAGGCCAAAATAGTCATACATCTCCCGCTCAAATAATTTCAGTAGCACAAGCAAAAGTATAGCAGGCCAATAGTCATTAATTAATTTATGTCGTAACGCACAAGAACGGCAATATACATGCATGAAAACATCAATGCTGCCATGCACGTAGAATTCTTCTGTGTCGCTGTCGCCTATCGTATACTAGGTTTTCTCGACAACTTGCTGCGCAAACATTTTAGATGCCAAGTAAATCTGACATCAAAATTAAATAATTCAACAATCAGGACAATGTCAGTGGAAAGCAGTGCCCAATATCAACATGTTCTCAGCTTTGGCACCAAAAATCTAAAAGAGACACCTACACTTTTCCCTATCTTCTCCTCTACTTATGATCATATAATAAAATGATGTGGAATGGACCAAGGGACTCCTGAACTCATGGCAGTGAACAACAAAAAATCTCTGATGTACTCGAGAAGTCCAGCTACACTGAAAAGTTCTCTGAGGTCTCACAAAGAACTCGGTCACTGTCAAGCTAGTGATCTACTCAGTCACTGCCAAGCTAGTGATCTACCACTGCATAAACTACTATCCCATGATAGCTTAAAGAAAGAACAAAAAAAAAAAAAAAAGGGAACAGATAATAGATGGATGAACAGTTGAACACCCAGATCATAAAAACAGGCAAATCATTAAATGCGGCATTTCGGAAACAAGATCTCTACAATGTACTTCTAACCCTGGGGGCAATACCAATGCCAATACCATCGCAAAAAACCTGATCAGCGTGCAAGGCAGCCAAGGAACAAATGATGAACTTATGATGGCAACATCTGTGCTAGTGGCACTGCAGAGATACTGAATTCTTGTTGCGAGACTAACAACCAAACCATGATCTACTAGTAAATGACAGTGAAAAGGATCACAACAGGGTGACAATTCTGTTCTGTCCCCCCAAATAGGTGGTTCATGATCCGTTGGAGGAACCAAGCCGACTGAAACAGGTAAGATGAGTAAAAGAGGAGAGTGAGATCACGAGTAGCAAGACCTTGGCTTTGGAGATGACCTTGACGGCCATGACCTGGCCTCTCATGTCTCCCCCTTGCGGGCGCGCACGAGGCAGGTGTGGCCGAAATGGCCGCGGCCCACCTCCTTGCCCAGCTCGTACTTGGCGGCGAAGTGGCGGTCGTAGCCGAAGCTCTTGTCAAGCTCCCGCCCAGCTCCCCAGGGCCGGCTGCGCCGGCGGCGGCGCCCAGCTCCGTGCTCCGGGATCGGGACCTCGGCGGGCGGCCTGGGCACCGGCGAGCGGCGGCCGAGGCGTCGCGCGAGGGACTCCTTGATGTGCTTGGCCGGGGACGGCGGCGGGAACGGGCGGCGGAAGAATCGGCGCGGCGTGGACGCCGAGGTCGCCGGCGACGGCGCGATGCCGTCGGGGAGCCCGAAAGGGCTCCCGGCCCAGGGGCTTCCAGCGGCCGACGACCGCGCCGGCGTGGCCCCAGCCGCAGCCCTTCCCCTGCGCGGCGTCCCAGCCGGCGACGGCCGCGCGCTCCGCCTCCCTCCTCCTCCTCCCCCCCCCTCCACCCCCTCCCGACGCCGCCGCATCCTGCTCCGAACCCAACCTGAACCCCGCCGAGACCGTGATGGTGGTGCCGCGGTCCTCCGCGTCGACGCCGTGCACGTTCCTCGCGTAGCACTGTCCCCATGGCCGCCGGCCGTTCGGTCGGTCCCGGCGATCACCGGAGCTCGCGCACGGAATGCGGGGTCCCGGACCGAGCCGGGGGTGCCGAGATTTATAGCTCCGGAAGGAAGCGTGCGAGGGAGAGGGGGGAAACGGGGGCGGGCGGGCCGGGGAGGAGTGGCAGTATTAATGCAGTGGACGAGACGACGATGTGGAAGGCAGAGGGAGGGAGGGTGGTGTGACGAAACCAAACGGGAAAAGGAAGGAGAAAAAAAAAATGAATTGCGGCAGCTGCAGACCCGGCACCGGCAGTGGCAACGTTGAGGGTGACGGACTGCGCCCGCTGCCCGCCTGCGTGCGTGTGCTGGGCAAGGGCAAAGGCTGCGCGGCGCGGGGGGCGGAGGGGAGGGGGCAAGGCAGACGGGGACGACGACGGGTCGGTCCTCGAAGTGCATGACGCGTGGAGCCGTTTTCGGTTGACCGGAGTGGGGCCACATGGCGGTGGAGGAGGGCCGGCCTGAACGTTTTCTGTGTGCTGTGGTGGTGGTGTATTATTTTGCCAGCCCAGAGTTGATACGAAACCGTGGAAATTTGAATTTGGCCGTGGTTGAGATATGGAAATACTCACTCCTGCGGGCAAACAAAACCCAGAGGGGAAATTTGAAAGCAACAGAGTGACTACGCTTTCTTTCCAAGCGTCTCTAGTTTGAATGAATCCTAATATTTGCACACCAATGGTAGATATTACGAGCGTTGGTTGTTCATTTGTTTCATCATCTTGTGATAGACAGGGGCATTCCTTTTATTTGTTGGTTTTGCCGAAACATGTGCTTTGGTAACTTATCTTGGCATTGTGATTTAAGAATGTCGTGTGGTTCTTTTACTTTGTTGGATTGATAATGGCAAATAAATCGTCAATGTCACGATCCTTTTATTTTGTAGGATTGGTAAATCGACAAAATTGTCAATGTCGTGATCCTTTTATCTTGTCGGAATGATACAGACAAACTAACGTAAGTCTTCATTATTTTTTTTTGTCGGATTGATGCCGACAAGTCATTATCCTTTTGTGTATCTTGTCCGATTACATTCTAACCTAGGGTTTTTTTTTATTAATGTCGGAATGATACGACAAATAGCTATCTTTTTTTTGTGTCGTTATCCTTTTGTGTATCGTCCGTTACATGCTAACCTAGGTTTGGATTAATGCTGACAAATCTATCCTTTGTGTATCGGTCGCTACATGCTTTCAATCTATTTCGCGTGCTCGTGCTCGTGCGCACATTTTCATTATAAGAGGAATAGTAAACTTGCACAGCATGAGACAACCACCACTGGCACGCGGAACTCGAGTTTTAAGGTGTTTCAGCTAGCTCCACCCATGGATGGATGCCGGTAGCTCTTCTACAAACCCTAATATTAGCGAATGCTAACACTCACTACTTATGAATCTTAGAATAACCCAATGGTGCTCCATACCATACCATGCTCTAAACTATATATTTAAAGTTAGTGTATGCACAAATGCATCAAAGTGAAATTGTTCGTCCAATGAGTACGGTACAATAGGCTTTCCATTTTTACGTTAGGGAGATCGATTCGTATCAACTTCACTGCATCACCGCGAAAATCAGCAAGTATTTATCGCCATGGAATATCTATCGCGGAGGAATCGGCGCATGGTATAGCTCCTCGCACACCATCTCTTTCAAATCTTGGCATCGTAAGCGGTCCACATCGGTGCATGCATGATGGACCCAGTTGTCGCCCGCTGCCGTGTAGGGCTACGCCTACGAGTGTATAGTCCTCCAGCGCTCTAGTTTCATGTCCGCTCAATCTCATCATTAATTAATTAATTAAGTGCAGTGCACTCTACGCGCGGAATGCCACTTGTGACGCATGGTATACACCCGTATATGAGTGTTGCCGTGTTGGATATAATAATATTAATTACTAATATAATCAAGAAAATCTTGTAAGCTCGATCGCTTCCCAGCCCTGCATATCTGATACTATCGCTAAGGAAATTATTAATTCAGTAATATAATATAAATCTGCGAGTTCACAGCAATTAATTATCGTATCTAATTATTATATTTGTTATATATTGAGATATGAGATATCCATCCATGAGATCGATATACTCGTATTCTTTTTTTAAGAATTTATGTTCTCGCATTTATTTTCCATGCTGCCTGTGATTCTGATGGGGAAATTGGGTTCCGCGCATTGATGCCGTTTGCTCGAAACTGTCCTGCTCGTTTTGCTTGCAGACAGGCATGGTGGTGGTCCCACGCTGCAGTAGTAGCGTCTCTTGCAAGTCTTTTTTTCTTCCGTGGTGTGGTGCCACTTGCCAGTAGCCCAGTACGTAGCGCCTTTCTACGTACGCTTTGCATCACACACAAGAAAAGTAGGAGATCAATTAAAAACAAAAAGAGTAGGAGATGACTGCAACTACTAGATTGGCTGACTGCTCCCCTAACCATGCATAACCTGCCCCTCCGCCCAAATGTGATGACCAATTGCCGATTTTGACTGAATCACAAACGGCGGCGTGTGGTCACTGATGCCAATTCAAGCCTGGTTAATTTAGTGTTCTCTGGCTCGTGTTATACATTTGCGTGCTGCCGGTCTTGTTATCTTTTACACTTTCATTGCTAGATTAAATTCAAGCCTGATTTAGTAAAATTTGATACATTTGCGTGCTGCCGGTCTTGTTATCTTTTACAAATTTCATGATCCGATTCGCTAAGGAAGCCTCCAAATTGTGTGTAAATTGTTGTTAATTTTTTACACACAAATTAATTGCTGCAGAGAAGTGGATTACTGGCCATAATTGTTTTCTTGCTGACGCGCACCTACTAGGGGAATTTCGTTGCTATACACTATGCCTGTGCATAGCAAAGGCAAAATAAATTGTATGAAAGAAAACGAATACATCTAAAAATCCCAAAACGACCTAGTGAATGTACAATTTGGAAATTGAATATAATAAAACTGCATCCATGCGTTTGAGAAATATAGCAAATTACATGATCCAGTCGCTAAGGAAGTCGAATGAGTGAATGTGCTGTGTAAATGTGTTGTTAATTTTTTACACACAAATTAATTGCTGCAGAGAAGTGGATTACGTGACGCCATAATTGTTTTGCAGATCTCAAAATGACGACGAAGCAGAATGCATCTGTAGTTAACCCACCACCGCTTGCTTGTTTGACCTACATACTTGTTGGCCCAAGCATGCGTGATGCATCTCGCTCGCGGCTCGCCCGTCTATATAAAATAAAATGAATTAATTAAAATACTCCCTCTAATTAACTTGGGTTATAATAAAATAATAATGTTCCCCAGATACTCCCACTCAACTATAAGCTCCGCCGGTATAATACTCGCATAAAATACAGACCCCATGATCTCAGTGAGATTGTGAGCTCGTGCGTTCTGCCGCGAGAACAGAATAATAACCCTCAGATGATGGTGACTATACGCCACGAGCACAGGTTTGATGACAAAATTAAAAATCCCGGGGGACCCAGCCCAAACCTGTACTAGATCGAACACCATGTCCATATACCATATGGGCCGGTCACGGTCACCCGGCTGGTGACCGGTGAAGAACGAGCGGGGCCCACGGGCCAAAAGTGCCCCAAGTCGTCGTCGGGTCGGGGGGCATTGGATAGGCTGGACGCTGGAGTTCGTCGTAGAATGGCACCGGTGGCCGGTCGGTCGGTCGGTCCCTCCGATGCTCACTTTGTTTGTCCGATTCAGGCGCCGCGGGAGTCAGAGACGGCACGAGGGGAGTCTTGAAGTGACAGTTCGGGCGAACTAAAAGGGTTCGTGGATTGGCCGTGCACGGTGCCATGCAAAGGCAAAGCGCGCGAGCTGGATGGATTTGGACTCGATCCGGGTTGGCGCGGCGCGGTGCGGTGGAGATTTTCTACGGACGAGACAGAAAGACAAGGCGACGCGCTCGCCCGTTGCTCGTGAATCCGAATTCCTGCTGCTACATCTCCGTCGTGGGCACATGCGTACGTCCGTCCGTCCGTGCGGTGCTGTGCCTGTGATGTGATCGAGAAGAAGATGGTGCCGAATCCAAATTGTGCACGTATTTTATATAAATAGAGTTAAAGTTGTGACACAAAAACGAAAAAGACTACCATTTCGAGATGGAGGGAGTAATAAAAAAAGTTGTAGCTTATTTGCTTAGATTCTTGCACCAGAGCTAGACTCTTTTCCAAACTTATTCAATATATAACATTTAACCATGCAAATTGTTCTTTCTATGGTAGAACGATTGTGTCTCGGCTCTCTCGATGGAGCCAAAAATTATTATTATACATATAGGTCTTCTCAAAGAAAATTTATAAATTTGTGTGACTTTGTTGTTTAAAAATTATGAAAAAAATATATGACAAAAGCTTTTATTATATTTTTTAATGCAGATTGCTAAATTATATATTATATAAAAATTGACGTGACTAGGGGAGCCACGGCCCCTGCCAGCCCCCGCTACTCCACCAGCGACCCCACCCCGGCGCACAAACCACGTTCTTCAACCATATCCACGGCCTAATCTGGGCAATGCAGATTGCTAAATTATATATTATATAAAAAATTGACGAGCCACGACGCTGAAGAAGAAAAATCACGTTCTTCAACCATATCCACGGTGCATGCACATGCTAAATTATATATTATATAAAAAATTGACGTGACTGGGGAGCCACGGCAAGGGCAGCCCCCCGCTCTCCAAGGGCAAACCACGTTCTTCAACCATATCCACGGCCTAATCCAAAGTAGATCGCCGAGGCGGGGAGAGACAACGAAGAAGAAAGAAGGTGCATGCACATGTGGCGCGTAAGCCGCGGTGGTTGCGGCCTCCCAAGGGTCGCAAGCCTCCGGCGCCAACCCTCCCACCACCAACCTGCCACCAACCTGCCCCCAGCCAACGAGATCGTGGTGGATCCACCCGCCGTCAGCCAGCGCGTCCTCTGGCCTCCTGCACTGCCAGCGCCACCCCCACTTCAACGCCAAGGTGACTGCCATCAACTCACAATAGATGGTGAAATAGACACCGTCGGCTCCGCCCACCCAGTGCAGAGTCTCGACGTTGGAGCTTGGCGCTAGGCTTCCTGCCACTTGAAGCACGTTGGAGGAGGTCGTGTTGGAACCGCAAAACTTTTCGCCATGCTCCTTTGCAGTCGGTCTTCTCGACTTCACTCTACAATCGACGAATCTGTGTCGCTCGCTAGCATCCAATGGAAACGGCGGGGGGGGGGGTTTGAGCTCCCCTACTGCCGTGATTTTCCACGGAGCCCCCTTGAGGCCTCCTACAAATTTGAAGAGGAAGAAGAAGGAAAGGAAGGGCAGGAGGAAGAAGTGGAAGCTGCCATGTCAATCCAGCATCTGCCACTGTATAAGAACCTTTATATTTGTAAAAAAAACTATCAGGAAACCAAGTGAGTTGGTTCGGTGTTAGGTATTCTCTAACACGACATTCGACATATATAGACAGAACAACATCGATGTCATCAAAACGAAGAACACGTGCACACACACGAAATGCAGTAATTACATTGATGAGACCAAGCCGTCAAGGTCAGACTACTCTAACCTGACCGGTACATGTTGTGTGCAACGAGTGTCATCATATAGATAGTAAAACCAAGAAGAATTCTCCGCTCTTGTTGTCGCGCAGACCATAGGCCTCTGGGCGAGATAGGACTGCGACCCTATTTGAATTCTTCATTTTGGAGGAATTGAAATCTACTAAGAAATTAGATTAGTTGGCTTAAAATTTGAGATTCCACAACTTTTCAAAGGTCATGTAACTCTGTCTGAAATGCATAGGGTGAGATAGAAAATGAGTTCTAAGATTCTTATTCTCCAACTTCTATAGATTCTACTTCCACAACTACAATGAATTCAATTTTAAGGATCCGTTTGGCCTCATAGTAGTTGTTGAGCCCAAATGAAAAATTATTCGGCTAAAATAGCGTACCAAAGCAACCTGATAGCTCTTCTACAGAGCTATAAGCTCGCACCTTTTTTTATGATTGACGTGTCTATGCTCACCGAATTTTAATAGTAGCATGTTAGGCTATATATTCTGTTTTTCCTTTAACTTCATATGAGCCACCAAGTTTTTTATTTTATTATTATTATTGACGAGCCGAAACACACGGATGACCGATCCATTTGAATTTAGCGGCCATTCTGATTAGACAAAATAGCGACGCATCAGAGTACCAGACCTTCGGTTAGTGTTCTTTTGTTCTGATGATCAACTCTCATTGGCTTCTATTCCTCATCAGTTGTTGAAAGGAAGAAAAACCTGCTAAGCTTTCGTATACGCACCATCGATCGTGACTTGGCATGATCGCCGCACAAATGGACTTGACTTTGTCTAGGCCTCCGATCTTGGGCCCTTAATGCCGTGCGTAATCATGTGAAAAGATCATCATCATGGTAAGCTAGCTTGTCCTTCGGTACAGAGTATAGACGTCGACGCACAAATCAGAAACTGTCGTCGTGAAAAGCCTTTCGTTCTCTCCTAAATTGATTTGACCCTTGCCGAAGCAAGAGAAATCCCTCATTAATTAATTATATGCGTCCCACATCAACGTGGAAGTGAGGAACAGAAACCGCTCGGGGACCAAGACCAGAGTTTCAGCCACAAGAACATTTGAAGATTCGAGCTACAGCACATAGCAACAAGCTCCTTCTGTAATCTCGGTCGTTTCACAGGCACAGCCCGAGGAATCTCAACCGCTCTTGTCTCCATCTCCGCAGTAGTACTTGAGCAGCCGCGACAGCACCGAGGGAGGCCTTATTCAGTCAGTTATTCACACAGTGTCGCGCAAAACACACTGCACTGTCTGCTCGTGGTTTCTTTTGATGCAAGCCATACTTTACACTCATTCCGTCGCAAAAGCAGTACGCTTACTCCCTCTGTCCCTAAATGTTTGTTCTGCTCCTAAAACCGAACCGTGTTTCCCTCACAAACACGCTTCTCTAGAGATAAACAAAAAGGGACGAAGGGAGTATATATCTAGTTGAAATCAAATTATTTAAAGATAGACTAATAAGTTTATTAAGTAGTGTAAACAATTCCTATAACTGTAAATTTTGCTATGATATAAAAATATATTGCATAATAAATCTAACAACCTCTACTTATATTGTATAGACTTATTAAAAATAAAAACTGACGATTGTTAGAATAGATAGTAGATTTAATAAAGTGCGCTCTTTTCGTCGGTTCTGCAAAAGAAGGCGTGGGGCAGCCGAGGCGAGGCCTGAGGCAGGCAGTGGCCACCGGGCCAGGGAGCGAAGCAGACAAGCCGGGGTCCCTGGGCATCCTGGGAATCAGCAAGCAGCCGGTGGCCGGTAGCGCGGCGTCTCAGCGCCTGCGCGCGCCGCAGGAGGGGCAGGACGCGACGGTTTGGTGTGCTTGTCGCGTCGGGGTCGGTGTCGGGGCCTGGCCGCGTCGCGCGTCGCGTCCCGTCGGGGAAGCAGCACGACCACCAGTCCACCACGAGAACGAGAAAGCGCCTTCGCTGTCGTCGTCGTCGCGCACGGTCGGTCCAAGCTTTGCCTTGCAATCTGTGTGTCGTGTAAACCGTAACTGGTGGCCCTTGGACCACGACCACGAAAACCCCCAGATACTCGTTTGTGTTGGCAGGCCGTAATACTAAACCGGTTCAGAGCTTCTGACGTGGCAGCCTGAAAAGGGAAAAAGAAAACGACCTGTCGACGCGCACAGGTAGTGATCAAGAACATCGCTGTTAGAGCTACTGCTACGGCAGAACTGTAGAGATTCCATGCACTGCATCTATCGGTGTCTGTCTGTTCGAGGACAGGCCGGGGAACAGAGCGCGATTGTTCTTTATCTTAGTTGCTGAATCTTTCTTGCGTAGTACGAGTAGTAGTTGTGTGTGTAGACTGTGGAACACGACCACAGCACAGTGTGCTGCCCTGCTGTGTTCACTCCATGACAGAGATTCAGAGGGACGGAGTACTTACGTACGTTGCCTGTCCAATCAAAGGCGAGGAGGTTAGGCGCGACTAGTTTCGCTCCCCGCCTGCCTAAACGCCCACCGGCCTACCATTTTCTGGTGGAACAGCCCCCCAAGAACACACCGGATCCGGATTAGCACTAGAGATAAGCTCGCTCTACACACAACCCCCCCGTCATGGATGCCTGGCGCTGGCTGACCGTCGAACAAGCCGCACCTACCACCACTCCCATCACCCCATGTACCATCTTCTAGGCGCCTCCGATCGATCGCAAGTGTTAAGTGTAGGAGTAGGCGAACTCGTACAACCTGCTACAACCGTCTCTGGTCTCTGCTGTGTGTGAGCGACCAGACGGCCGGGCGACAAGGGCCGGGCCACCGGCTCCCCTCTCGGCGTCTTCTGCCGTGCTGCGTGCGCGCGCCGAGACGCCGGCCGCGCGGCGATGGTTGCTGCTGCCTGACGAGCAGGAGGCCCGGGGAATAATATCGATCGCCGTATCAGTATCGCACGTAGGACACACTCGTAGTAGCTACCAACCGAAACACCGGTCACCTACTGCACGCTACTCGCACGCCGCGCTCGCCTGCCTGCCTGCGGCTGGTCCCTCGCGCGCACCGCGCCGCGCCACGCCGCGCGGCAAGGCAGCGTGCGGGCGCGGGCGCGGCGCCCCCCGTCCCCTGCCCCTCGTTGGCGTTGTTTTTGTCTGTTCCGCGGCGCGGGCCTGCGCGCACGTACGCGCTTGGCACTGGCCGCGGCTCGATCGCCTCGCCTCGCATCGGCGCCTACTTTTTAAATTTGACCGCAAGCGTTTAGCGCCGTGCGGTGCCTGATGCTTCTCGCTCCCGTTTAAAACTTTAAATGCCTCATGCTTCTCGCTCTCGTGCAAACACTGGTGTGCGTGACTTTATTGGAAGCGTTGGTGTTTTTCTTTTCTTTTCTTCGTTGGTTCCGACCTGAAAAGGGCTGTAGTCAGTGGGAGAGAAGTCGATGGAATTTTGTGCGTAGCTCAAATGTTTGGATTTTGTAGGTGCGTTGAGGTGGAAATTTTGACCGGTGTCCATACTCACGCTGCTCTTAAGTGTATGTAAACGTTCTGTTCACATCACAACCCTATATACTGTGCATCAGTGGAAGCTGCATTTGTTTTAACAAGTACAAATAGCATCCCACAAATAAGTCACTTTGGTTTAGTTACCAAAGTGTGACTTAAAAAACTATGGATATAGTAGCTTCAAAAGGAAATAGAGAAAAATATGAGGCAAAAAACTCAAAAGTAACAAAGCAAAGACCGATGAAATTTTGGAGCCCATGAACGAATGCGGCCCATTGATCTCACTAAGTCCAAGCCCTCAGACAATGAATGTCTCCCGGCTCAACGAGAACACTAAGCCCAAGTGGATAGCCTTTAGAACACGCGGCCCAATTCTATCCGCATCTACGTTACCCACGCACGCGGTTATGAAATCTCTCTCTCTAAAAAAACCAACGACCCAAGTACACCTCGTCCAAAAAAAAAAAAGTACAATACCTTCCTATTAAATGATTTAAAGTAATAAACAAATACATATTAAATATTGTAAAAAATAAATGTCACAATAAATCTAATGATACATATCATAAGTATTAACATTTTTTATATATAACAGTCAAACTAAAAATGCTCTAACTTGGTATATATACTAAAATTATATTCTTCTTTTCTAAATGGGAGCATAAATTCTAGTTTCAACCTTTTCAACTTATTATTCTCTCTTATATAAAACTATTAAAATAACCAAAATTAGACAGCTTATCCATCAACAGAACAGCCTAAAAAGTAAAAACTTGCGGAGAGAAAAGAAAGAAAGAAATACGTGTATACTTTCTCTCAGAAAACAGAAAAACAAAACACTGCACACTTCCCTCTTCTCCTCTCAGAAAAAAAGAAACAGAAAACCGTGTACGGTTTCGCCAAGCGCCTCTTGGCATCCTTTTGCTTTGCTTGCTCTTGCCCTGCTCTCCTTGCCCATAGACCATAGCTCCACTCCAACCTCCAAACGATCTCCACTTCCTCCACCCCCACATCCATCCCACCACCGGGACGCATCAAGCAGCCGGCGATGGGGTCCGCCTCCGCCCGCGTCGCCACCGCCGCCCTCCTCCTCCTCATGCTCGCGCGAGGCGGCGAGTCCGTCAGTCTCTGGCTCCCGCCGCCGACCGCCGGAGGAGGGGGCTTCCTCGGCGCCGCGGACCGTTACCTGACTCGGGAGGAGCACTGGATGAACCAAACCCTGGATCACTTCAACCCGACGGTATCTACTGCAAATCGACGTGTTCCCTTCGAATTTATGTTGATTTGATGTTGACTTGTGGGTCGTTCTGTCTGGGATTGCTGGTGAACTTGGGATCACATAGCTTTGGTCCCCTGTCTGGGACTCAGGTAACAGAGCACGTACTAGCTCTGGTACGAGAACATTCCAAATTGATGAACCTTCAGAGATTTGCTGCTGGCATATCTGTACAGCTTTGAATTACTCTGTTTGTTTTCTCTGTAAGTAGAAGATGCCAAAATCCTCCAGTTTTCGTGAATCAATCATGCTTGGATGACTTCGATGAGACCAATTTGCTTGCTCACGTAAACGTCATGTCACCTAGAACTACAATAAAGAGAAACCAATGGCTCTTCCTGTATGCGATGTCTAGCAGCGCAATGTAGTACAATCATCAAGTGTTGGATCAGATCATCTGGGGGGACATCGCCTACCCCTTCATGAGAGGCGGCACCCATCCGCCCAGCGCGTAAGTGCGCCTAGGCGAGCGTCCGGTAGCGCCTTTTTGAACTTTGATACCCAGTATTATTAGTATTAGGAGCATTTACTTATTTCTTTTGTAAAACATGACGTGTGATCTCTGATCTGTAAAATTTGTGAGTGAGGTGGACTTGTTACACAGATTGACCTTTTAGCCCCACCTTTCTTAACTATTTTGCATTTTTTTTTATCCAATTGAAACTTTAATTACTGTGAGTCTCTAGTCTGCTGTGAAGCATGGGGTTGTTTTGTAATTCCCTGCCTCTTAGCTGATTCAGTTTCAAGTTGCAATGTTGTGGAGCTTTGATTGTTACCTACTGTTATCTCAGTGGTATTATACTCCAGAAGAAGACACAGACGTAATTCATTGTGTCCATGGTAAGGAGGAGGAATTTATATCCCTTTTTATATGCAGGACCATCGGCAATTCAAACAGCGTTACTATGAATTTCTTGACTACTACCGAGCTCCAAATGGCCCGATCTTCCTATACATCTGTGGAGAAGCCACATGCAGTGGGATTGGCAATAACTACTTAGCTGTGAGTTTAATAAATATACAGACATGCAGTCACATACTCCTTCCATTCCAAATTATAAGACGTTTTGACTTTTTTTGGATACATAAGTTTTGCTAAGCATTTAGATATACACTATATCTAGATATATAGTAAAAGTAACATATCTAGAAAAGCCAAAACGTCTTATAATTTGTAACCGAGGGAGTATTTTTTGGTTAAATGATTGTAGATCCTATACTGCTTACTCTGAACACGATTCATAATTTACATTTGTGTGCAACAACTCTGGCTGTTAGATAACATAACATATACTTATGTATGGATTATGTTATTAGGTGTTGGCGAAAGAAATTTGGTGCTGCACTGGTTTCTCCTGAGCATCGATACTATGGAAAGAGTTCTCCTTTTAACAGTTTGACGACAGAAAATCTACAGTTCTTGTCATCAAAGCAGGCTTTATTTGATCTTGCTGTTTTTCGCCAATATTATCAGGTGCTGTGTGCATATGTGATTATTATTATTTGTCAGTGTCCAAATGTGTAGACCCTTGTTCTGAGCTTTGATTTCTGTCATTCATAGGAAACCTTAAATGCCAAGTATAATCGCTCTGGGGCAGACAGTTCTTGGTTTGTTTTTTGGAGGGTCATATGCTGGAGCACTCAGTGCTTGGTTCAGGTTGAAGTTTCCTCACTTGACATGTGGAAGCCTTGCAAGTTCAGGAGTCGTTCTTGCTGTATACAACTTTACTGATTTTGACAAGCAGGTTTGTGCAGAAGCAGATCTTGATTTATGTATTAAACATTAAAACACTTCAGTCTGCACCTGAACTTTTTGAATTTCCACTTCTGTGTATGATTTACATCTCTGTAGATTGGGATCTCTGCTGGTCCTGAATGCAAGGCAGCACTTCAAGAAATAACAGGACTTGTTGATGGACAGCTTCAGTCTGGCCGTAACTCAGTTAAGGAGTTGTTTGGAGCGCCAAAGGTATCCATTTGTGATATGAAGTGTATTTTTCTAATTACTACAACTTTTCGATCATATTTCCACTATTTCATGCAGAAAAACTCATGTTAAATGATTTTAAAAATTGTGCTGATGGTTTTGGTATGCATGAAGAGGACAATGCTAATTTGAAGAGAGATGGAGTGGTGATGTTTAAAAGAGAGTGTGTTTTCAATATAGAGAACAATATCTCCTTCATTTCTTTTCTTCTTTATACATGGTATTATATAAGGGGTTAGAGTCTGAGCATTTCCACACTGCTATTATTGGCAACCAGTAACAGTGCATAGAAGATTTGTATGTTCATGCAAGTCAGATATATCCTTTTCTGATGTGTCCAACTTAGCGATCTTGCCAATACTTCTCTTTGGCCTAAGCTTTTGTTATATTAATGTTTGAGCTATTTCTCATATATGGATCTGGAAAACATCCTTAAACTTATAGGTTTGGACCAATAAGTGATCTTATGTTACTTTATGACCGTTGACTTCGCTTCTTGGATTTATTGCATAAGATTCATACATTTATTATTTATATACTTGCAGTTAGAAAATGATGGTGACTTCCTCTACTTACTGGCAGATGCTGCTGCTATTGCGGTATATGATCCATCTACATCTTCCCCGCTAGTTGACCTCATTGTTTGTTGAAAGCAAGTGCTCATTGAGAGGCTATACCATTTGCAGTTCCAATATGGTAATCCTGATGTCTTGTGCTCCCCGCTGGTTGAAGCAAAAAAGAATGGGACGGACTTGGTGGTAAGTAGTTGTTATTCTAAAGCAGGATTAAAATGGAAACATTTTTCAAGAATCATGTGTTGACTAAGTTGATAAGATTTCTGTTTTCTAAAGATGTTTATTGCAAGTAAACACATGATAATTCCTTGCAGACCTTGATTCTTATTTCAGCTGGGCTACCTAACTTTCTCATAGATCTAGTATGCTCTAACAACTGTTATTATGCAGGAAACATTTGCTAGTTACGTGAAAGATTATTACATTGGAAAATTTGGGGCATCAGTAGCATCATATGATCAAGAATATTTGAAGAACACAACTCCTGCTGAATCCTGTAAATGCTAACCCCCATATTCAATTTACCAAATATCATGATTTAAGAGTTAGAATGAAACTATGTGCATGGCTATTGTTAATGTTATCTGAACATTGTTTCTATTTTATTGACCATGCATTTGACTATTGATTCTATTTAGCATATAGGCTCTGGTGGTACCAAGTTTGCAGTGAGGTTGCATATTTCCAGGTGGCACCAAAAAATGATAGTGTCCGTTCCCCAAAGATTGACACAAAGTTAGTCGGGATACAATGCTCAGTCACACCTTTTGTCTCTACCAAGTATCCTTTGCTCACTTGCATCCTTGTGTTTGCAATTGTTTCTAGGTACCATTTGGACTTGTGCAGAAATGTTTTTGGCGAAGGAGTCTACCCTGATGTCTTCATGACAAACTTATACTATGGAGGCACAGGAATTGCAGGTATGGCCTTTGAATCCTCTGAATTATTCGCTTCAGTCCTTGAGTTATCTCAACTTTATGATCAGTTTGCTTTCCTTTACTTTGAAAATTTGAGTCATGTCTTCCTTCGGAAAATTTTAAAATAATGAGGATTTTTCATGATCTATTTTTGAGGTTTCCATTACTAATTGTTACTCCGTACAAGATAGTACTATCAGTGTGTCAGTAACATATCAATTTTGTGAGGTCTGGGTGCTCCAGATGCACAACAGGCAGATATGAGAGGTCAAGATCGTTGAACATGAACACTAGTAAAGGAACAACAGAAGAGTTGAGTGCTTCATATCTGCAGTGCTAATGGCCATGTTGTTTTTGCCACGCTAGAAAGTTTGTGTTGTATGATCTTTAAATCGATATTGTGGATATCCAATTGTGTGCAATGGTGTGTGCACGATACTTCAGATTACAGTGTGACTTCCATAGTGGTGTACCTACTGGTAAAAAAAATTCAAGTATTTGAAATTAATAAATCACATGCCTGCAGGTTCTAAAATTGTTTTTGCAAATGGATCTCAAGACCCATGGCGACATGCTTCTAAGCAGAAGTCGTCAGATGAATGTGAGCATTTTTTAGTCCTACATGTCAATTCGTCACTATTTCCCTGTTTCATACACATAGACTATAATACTATATTTTTATCCAATATAAAACGTTTCTTTTTCTGATTCTACTAAATGCTTATGAAAGTTCTGCTATGCCTGCAGTGCCATCATACTTAATTGAGTGCAAGAACTGCGGACATTGTAGTGATCTCTCTGGATGCCCTCAAGCTCCTTCAAACATTGAAGGTATATCCATCATTCAAACTTTTGCTGAAACTATGCTTGACATGATAGTGCAGAGGACCTTTGAATTTGATAATTATAATTTCTGTGCGTCATCAAGGATTAAGTTAGCTACCTGTGACCCCAACTCTGAGTTGTTTGTATTCTGTCCTCCAGGTGATTCATCCAAGTGCTCACCTCCCGATTCTCTGAACAAAGTAAGGAAGGAGATTGTTGATCACATGGACCTGTGGTTATCAGAATGCCAAGAGCAAGGTCAGTCGGTCTATGTGTCTCTTCTGTCACTGAATTATTGTGGTTTTGAATTATCCTTGATATTTTCTATCTAATGCCGAACTTTGGCTCTGATCTTTTGCGCTATAGAAGGGCTGTGATGAGTGATGACTGCCAGCTACACCACATCCAATTCAATCCAGTTTTGAACTGACATTGTTGCTCTATCTGCATTTCAGGACATGACAAGGAGCCATCACTGGGAAGCAGTTGGAGCATAGCTTCTATTTGATCAATCTGTGAAGCTACAAGCATGTGCTGCTTACCTAGGCAAATATGTTTTCTTCTCTTGCAGTACTGTGGCATATCGATTCCGCAAACAATACATGCCGCTGAGTAATCCACCGGTGGTTAATAAATAAAAATAAAAGATGCAATTCTCAGTCTCTCAGCATCCTTGTGATGCTTGCTTGGGCTCGGATGCTTTGATCTGTAGAGATGATGCCATGATTTGAAAATGTTTAACGATCTGCGCACCGACAAGTTCGTTAATATACTTGTATATACATCTAGCGCATACCCTTTGGCACGAGAAATGATTGCGACGCTTCTGTTAGTGGATCAGATTCCTTGCAGCGTCATTCGTGACATCAAATTTCCGAATAGAAAAGGAGCACGTGTTCGTTGCGACGCATCACCAAATGAACAAAGGTCCTGCTCAGTGAGCACTGAGCAGGTACAGTACCTAATCATGGACGACGAAAGCTGACACTTTTTTAGTGAAAAAAAAAAAGATTTCCACGAGACTAAATTTTTTTCGACTTGCCGTCTCCGGTGCCCACCCTGCTAGTTCGGCAGTTCACACAGTTCAAGGCAACGTGCAATCTGCGCCATATCGATCAAGCAGGGCCGTCACGCCACGCAGCCCAAAAGCCCAGCCCAGGGTCGGGTCGGTCACATTAACAACCGCAGTGAAACAGAACGGGAGAGAATTTTCAGCCGGAGAGGCGGAAGACCGATGATGGGGTCTCGCGCTCGCATCGTCTCCCTCCTCCTCCTCCTCGCCTCCATCCTCGCGCGCGCCGCCGCCGCCGGCAGCAGGCACCTTACGAAGGACGAGCGGTGGATGAACCAGCGCCTCGACCACTTCTCCCCCACTGTGAGTCAACGTACTCCCTCTCCGTCTCCGGTTCATTCCCGGTCGCGCGCGGCGCGCGGTTAAGCATTCCCGAAACGATCCCTCCTGCGCTGCGCGCACGGCCATACTGCGGCGCCCTCGCTCGCTCACGCCGGGCCGCGGCTTTTTCAGGACCACCGGCAGTTCAAGCAGCGCTACTTCGAGTTCCTCGACTACCAGCGCGCCCCCGGGGGCCCGGTCTTCCTGCGCATCTGCGGCGAGTCCGCCTGCGACGGCATCCCCAACGACTACCTGGCCGTGAGTTACAGCAACTCGCATCGCGCACTCACACTGTCAAGCACAGCACATACATACACACAGACACCTGGACACACCGCTTCCCCGTACTCCGTCTAGTGCTGATGAACCTTCGGCCGGTCCGTGTGCTCAGGTGCTTGCCAAGAAGTTCGGTGCCGCGGTGGTGACGCCGGAGCACCGGTACTACGGGAAGAGCTCTCCCTTCAAGGAGCTGACCACCGAGAACCTGAGGTTCCTGTCGTCCAAGCAGGCCCTGTTCGACTTGGCCGTCTTCCGGCAGTACTATCAGGTTTGCATTGACATTGTGTTGCTTGCCTGATTCAGCATCTAGTGCTTCAACTACTGTAATAATCGTGACCATTTTTCTGTGTTCATTTTTTCCCCCTCTTTATTATAGGAATCTTTGAATGTCCGGTACAACCGGTCATCAGGGTTCGACAATCCCTGGTTCATCATCGGGATCTCCTACTCCGGCGCTCTCAGCGCCTGGTTCAGGCTCAAGTTCCCCCATTTGACATGTGGGGGCCTCGCGAGCTCAGGGGTGGTTCTTGCAGTGGAAAACTACACCGACTTTGACAAGCAGGTTGATTGGCACATATTAATTCTGTCTGCTTTATTATTTATGTATATGTACTTGTACCCAATTCTGGTCTCCTTTATCATGTAGGTTGGAGTGTCAGCTGGCCCTGAGTGCAAAGCTGTCCTTCAGGAAATAACTGAACTTGTTGATGAACAGCTCCGGTTGGACAGTCACTCGGTGAAAGCTCTGTTTGGAGCACAGATGGTAAATAGTATTGTATATAACAAGTTGATGATGCAAATTTGATAGTCTGATGATATATTTTACTCTGCGTGCAGTTGAAAAATGATGGTGACTTCCTCTTCTTCCTGGCAGATGCCGCAGCTACAACGGTATGCATATAATAGTTTTCTATATGTTGCTTCTGTTGAAAAGTGAGTATCTCTTGTGGGTGTTTGAGAGCCAATGCCATTTTGCAGTTCCAATATGGGAATCCAGATGCCTTGTGCCCTCCGCTAATAAAGGCAAAGAAGAACAGGAAAAACTTGGTGGTACATGTCCCTTCTTCTATAATTGTACTTGATATCTTCTGTAATATCTTGCTGGAGTGAGCAAAGAAATAACTACATATATTAATCTTCTATATACAAATTGCCTTACTAGTTCAATGCCCCCAATATTGCCACAAGAAAATAAGAGGAACAGGTAAAGTACTTTAATCTATGATGAGTGAAAATTCTACAGGCAACCAATCGATGGATGACCAAACACACTATATATATTTTTCCTATTATTTCTTCCCCCTTTAGAGCTTCCTTTTATATCCTCCATTTATTGGTTTTGCAGGAAGCATATGCTCAGTTTGTGAAAGATTTTTACATTAAAACAGAGGAGACACCACCATCTTCGTATGATCGAGAATATTTGAAGGAAACAACTCCAGATGATTCTAGTAAATGATGTTCTACTTGTTTTCTTTAACAAAAAAATAGAAACTGTCCTTGAATCTAAGAGCGAGTGAACACCATGGCAACTCTTGTCTGGTATTCAAATTTACATACCTGCAGGTACTTATTCATGTTACAATTCTTTTTAGGTTCTAGGCTGTGGTGGTTCCAAGTTTGCAGTGAGGTTGCCTACTTTCAAGTGGCACCCAAAAATGATAGTGTTCGTTCTCCAAGGATCAATACAAAGTAATATTTCCTATCCTTATTTTGACTTCTGACATATCGATCAAGTTTTACATGTTCTGATATCCCAAACTGTGTTACAATAACTTTACAGTTTTATACATGTCTGGGTCATAGTATATTAGATTGTAGTAGCACGAGCATACTCGCTACTAGTCATCTCAATCGACTATATCTATACTCACATTTTGAACTTCCAGGTACCATTTGGATCTATGCAGAGATGTGTTTGGGGAAGGCGTTTATCCTGATGTGTTCATGACAAACCTGTATTATGGAGGCACAGGAATTGCTGGTTCGTCACTACCTAGCTTTGATTGTCTATTGTGTTCAATGACAACGAGAAGCTCTTTTGACTTTCCAATCTACTTGTTTTTTCTCTGATGCTTCGTCAAATATGTACAGCTTCTAAAATTGTGTTTACAAATGGCTCCCAAGATCCATGGCGTCATGCCTCCAAGCAGAAATCATCTAAAGACAGTGAGTCTTCGAGAACTCTTTATGGTGTTCATTGTTCCGTAACCATTAGTCAGACAAATCTGAATGGCTTATTTATTGCTGTGTAATTATTTTTTGTTAGATAGCTGGTTTTGTGTACTGATAGATGTTCCATAACACATGCAGTGCCATCGTACCTAATGAAATGCAGCAATTGCGGACATGGAACTGATTTGAGGGGCTGTCCGCAATGGCCTTTCAGGACTGAAGGTGATTTTTTTATAAAGCTTTTGCTACAATTGCAATATAATACTGATCTTGATCAACAGGATAATACAATAATCTACTTTCTTTCTGTCTACTACAGTGTAGTAATGTGGTGTATTAGTGTTGGCAGAGTAGTTTGCATGAACTTTATACTTAACCTCTTGATTTATCACCCAGTTTAGATGAGAATGCTCACACGTTATGCACTGATCAGGGGACTCTTCAAACTGCTCATCTCCCGCAGCAGTCAATACAGTAAGACAGAGGATCGCCAAGCACATTGACTTGTGGCTGAAGCAATGCAATAAGCCATCGGTAGGGTATGGGTCTCTGCCTCTGCCTCTTTGGTTACATTCTGCTGGGGGCGCGCCGGCACAGTCCATCTAACTCAAACTTGGCAACTTGTGAATTCTCATCCTGTGCGCTGCTCTTTTCTATTAACGCAGGGCTTGGTAACCGTGTATTCCACAGGGAAAATTTTGGATGTCCTGGAGTAGCTTGTGTTGGAAAATACTCCGTACATAACTACCTCGGACTACGGCCATCTGCATTTTCAAAAGCAGATGTTTTCTAGGTGGTGAAATAAAGCAATAACGCAGCTAGGCAGCTTCGATATCATGCATAAGGCCGATTTTGGAATGCAGATGACAGGACATATAGGATCTACCAGTTCGTAGTTTGGACAAATTGGGTAGATAAAGGAATCAGCCACATAAACTCCAAAGGTCCGTTATATGCTAAGCGGCATGCCTACATGGTTAACATACAAAGAGCACTCGGTGCCTGCCTACATCTTGCTCACTGTTTTAATATGAGACATCACGGGTGTATCCCATTGCCTTCGTATATTCCATGATTCCATTAAGTGAGCTGATTGTACTGTTCACCTGCCCTTGCGCTTGTTTGATAGCGCATAGTTCCTTGCCGTATGCTATTGTTGACGCCGTAGGCCCGTAGCTCACATTTCCACAAATAAAATGAGCATGTAATACTTATGGTTTCCCTGTCGCACGCTGCATATCATTGTATTAAGATTCAATGTGAACAGGAATGAAACATACTGGTCTAGAAGAATGAGCGGTCTAGAAGAATGAGCTGGAGTTGCATGCCGTGT